>LUCM01004270.1:245807-256691 GCA_008360955.1 Fasciolopsis buskii | reverse complement strand
ATGATCGTACCCCGTATAACTGAGGCCACCGATAAAGTTTATGAGTTGCTGGTTCCATTTTTATTTGACGATTTGTCCAACTTGTCCACATGATCGAAGAAGAATCCCAGCTGTTCTTTGTTAAGATATGGCAAGATTCGAGCTAACTAAGTTATGGACATGCGAATAGTTGTTGATTAATCATAAGTCTTTCCAAACATGTCATAACTGTCTTTTGTTCGCAGAGTCATTTTGCATTTCACGACCAGACGGATTTGTATGATTTTTTCGAGAAACAATACATTTAAGGGATCCACCGATCAGTCACTTGTATATTCGCCCACTCCGATTCCTCCGGTCAAGCCTTACTCGTTTAGGCTCCCGTCTTCACCGTGACATCGTATGCTTGTGAAATACATTTTGTCTTCATAGTGTTAGCCGAATCAGCAAATTAGGAAGTCATTTAATAACTCTTGATCGCCAGGAAATGTTCTATCAGAAGTTTTATGTTAAACAAGTTCCGTGATATACATGTCCTCAGAATTTCGACTGAGGGGATTTGGTTTCTCTTTCACAAAGGTCCTAATATAACTAAATCAGAACAAGCACTTTTGCTTCTCTTCTCAGTAGTATGCTCAGCATATGGACGGATGAACAAAATTTCCCTGAAAGCACAAAACTGATTTCATGGATATTGCCGCTTTTGAGGTATTCTCCTGTCCGGCCATCCCTATACTAGAGCGCTGCGCTCCTTTATTAGTTTCTAACTACAATCTCATTTGAAACGTTGAGAGCGTGAATGGAGGACTAGGCCATTCAAGAATCATATGGCGATTTGTCCCCTTTTTGAAGGTTAGCCTTTCCTAACAGACGAAAATCCTTCGACGAGTCACCACATGATTCTTGAATGAATCTATCATCCATTCACGTTCATAACGACTCCAATGAGATTCTGGCGAGTAGCACCCTTGTTCTTTCTACTATTTTGGCTGTGCTTCGAATGGCACCGAAACGTTTTCACAGCAAAGTAGAAACACTAATGACCAAAAGTAAATCGCATCCCAATATTTAAAGATGAATGCCTAAGCCGTTTTCCAGTAACGCTTGCAAAAATCTCACGGATGCTGGCACTGGCTTTGAAAAAGTTCAAAAACCACCGGCGGTCTTTAGTTCCAGTCTTTAGTTTCCTTTCCGGTGTTCCATTTTACCATGGTATTATGATTTAACTTGTCACAGTCGGGTAACATGTAAGCTATTTCCCCTAACCTATTTTAAATCATATCATCTGAAATTCGGAGACATGGGCAATGATACTGCCAAACCTGGTGGGGCTCGATCATGTTCTATCGATGCCTAAGGTTCAGTATCACATTTACGCCATTAGGTGAACTACAGAGAAACAAAAGAATTTTGCGCTGTTATGCATTTTCGCTTCTTTTCATCTAGAACGATTCCAAACATTCTCGTTCGTTTTGTACTATTTTTTGATTTGCTGTCATTTTTCACAAAGGTAATTCAGTAATGCAACCGATGGCTATCATCACGGATTAGCCGCACTAGAGTAATAAACAGATTAGGAACCTATTTGAAAGCGAATTTGCTGAATTGCTGATTGGCAAGTCTCTGTCATTTATGATGAGCATTTCCATTATTTCTAGCTTCCTAAACTGAATAAGAAGTTACCAGAGATAAAAAGCAATAAATAACGAAAACTTGGGGAAAAACTAATTTATTCATTTCCACCTCATCCACTTGGTTGAACGGGGCTCATATTTACACTGTGACTGGTGTGTTGTTCGCTTTTCCACCTATCAGATAACAGATAACTGTACAACAAAAACTATGCTGCCGGTAAAATGTTCTCTCTCACACCATTTGCATCTAGAAGAAGCATGGTCATTTAATACACAATATGGAACTAATAGCATGAGGCACGTCTGTTTGGTTTTCTGTCGATTATGGCAGCCTATTCAAGTTGTGATTTACTTGGCAACATTCTTCTCTCCGTGGAATTGAATGGGTTTACTTCAGAAACGAGTTAGCTGATCACATCTGTATGATTTGTGTTAGCACGTGACTGATATCCTTTCACAGTAGTCCAAAGACGTGAGCTTTCCTGTCGAAACCGTTTGCTCATGAACAAATAGATAACCACATTTGCACAAGAGTCCAGCACAACAAGGGCTTTCAAGCCGTTTGTGATCAAGCGGTACTGGTTCAACGGAATGTACTTCTTCAGAGCAACACAGAAGAATATGGGGGCCTCGAAAAGGATGAAAGCTGCCGCCAGTAGGGTGATCATGCGCGTTGCACGGAGTTGGTTTTGTGTACGCCTGTAGTTAATTTGACTTTTGGCACACATCTGTGTTTGCCGCACACCGAATGAATAACGTAGATGACTTGCAGAACATGGAATTCGTTTGGCTGTCGAATGACTTTGTCTGCTTATCAGTGGTGAGCGCATCACGGACGGTGTTTCCGATGCGGATGGGATACTGGTGCGACCAAGTTGTCCAGTATCGGTACCAACAGGTACAACGGAGATGACGTTTCCAGAAGACATCACGGTAGCTGATGGCGGATAGTCTAGTTTGAACGTTTTATTACGTAGAAGAACGATTATCATGATGGCAGTTATAATAAAAACAATGGATATGGGCATTGCCGATTGATAAATGAAGAATATTTCACTCACTAAGTGCCAACCAGTATTGGGAACCAGGCGAATAATCTCATCCAAGTTTTCGCAAACGACAATTTTATGTTCAAACATGCGAAGGAGACTCAGTATAAATCCTAAAAGTATACATGTCACTGTAAAAGTCCCGAGCAGCTTTGGACGAAATAGATGAGTAGACATGAGGCGTGTAGTCATCGGTCTGGTGATTGCAATGCACCGAGCTAATGCAATCAAAGTTATGATCCAATTTCGCGCACACAAAGCTCCGTTGATAAAAAAGAAGCAGATGAACGTAAACCCTAATGCCGGAGCATGTGTCCGGTTGTGTCCTCCAAGTCCGGTTAAATGACTCACAGTAAGCATAAAAATCATGGCATTTAGCAGTGCTTCAAATACTGTTAATGTGGTCAAATTGACACGCATAGAACCTAGTCGTATAGCACGTCGTCGAGTGAGTACGATCAGAGCAAACGTACTCAGCCCAAGAGCAACCGGACTGAGTGACACAATAAAAATGTAAATGGCCTGCATATCCGAGGCGTTTGGATCACGCACTACTTCGACTGGTGAACAGGACTGATTTCGCGAGAACAACCACATTCTGCACTAGTGTTCTCTCCGTGTGCTTCGTATTTGCATCTTGGAATTGCCAGCTGTTGAAAGCGATGGGACAAAATGTCGACATAAATGTGGTCATCTGTGTTCTTGGTGGAAACAAATATCCTATTGGTGGAAACAGATAACCAATCCATAAACCAATGAAAGTCTTCGGTCTGGATTGGAAAAGGAAATATGGACTAATGGGAATCATTTTGGAGTTTGAGGACGAAATGCACAAGTTAATTTCACTTGTTCATTGTGGTGAAAATCCATTTTTTCCATCAGTTCACTAATTTTTGCAAAATTGTGTTATCCGGTTTTCGGCTGGGTGTTTTACTTTTACTGCAACAATATAAGTAGCGTGCAATTTTTATTTTTCGTTCTTTTGGAAGAAATTAGAATGATTTTTAAATATCTCATTGGGACGTTGATTTTGTTATTTGTGCTCATCACTGTTTGGTACAGTTGCCTTGGGTTCTAACATGAGACATAAATCACTAGAATTCGCCAACCTGGTTCATAGGTTAATTGTTATGATCAAGTCGTTGAAAAATAATATTACATTAAAACGTAAGGCACAGATTTTATAAATTTCCCCCTAGTTTCTTCGCAAGTGACGAATATTATACATTTGTAACCAAATGTCACTGATCGAAATTTCTGGGAGTTGAAGAAATTAAATCGAGCACACCGTAAGAGTAACTTGCAGTAATCATTCCGGGGCCAATAGAATCATTCACGCAGACTCCTATGGAGCATTTGTGTTATCGGCATAACTCTTGCAAGTGCTGTTATTTGGTTGAATCCACCTCAAAAACTAAGGAGTAGAATAATGCAGTTAACACTATTTACGGATAGTTCGAGATAATACAAACAACTGCTATAAGCACCATTTCATGTGAATTCGCACTCACAGTGTACCTTATATCCGATAAAATATAGTGCATATGCAATGAGATTTAATCTTCTTAGACCTCTGGAACATCTTTTGACAAGAAGAAATCGAATACTACTAAGCACTGTTGCGATTTGGATAAATGGTTGCCAATCCGCACACCCATGGAAACGTTTGACGAGCAGTCTGCGGGTTTGAGAAAACTAGCTTACGCAAGCAAGAAGGCTTTTAGTATTTTAATGCGATGGGCAGATTATGCGAAACTGGTGATTGTGGAAAAATAGGATCATTTAAGGATGACATTCGTAGATCGCTACGCCAGGCGTTTAATTACAGCACTGTCCGAAGGAAATTTGTTTTAACGATTTCTCTGTGCTCTTCGCCAGGTAAAATGTTTGAAATACTTTGATGTAAAACATCCTACGTTCTGATTAGCTTCCCTCATTGGGGACCGTGTACAAAATTTCGGCGTATGTTAATACATGGCAACGTGCAAGTGTTCACAGATAACATTTGCAAAGTGCACGAAATAAGAAAACCCAGAACAATTCAAACCCATTCACAAGAGATGATCACCTATTCCTGGTTGCCTCCAGCTATCCTCCAATTGTTATGTGTAAACATTACTTGGGCATAGAAACCACCGACTCTTAGTGCGCACAACGCGTGAACCAACTAGAGAAAATGAACCGTCGGCGTAGTTTCAACTCGGATAAAAGTAGCTGAGTAACTGCGCTGGTCTATATGAGAATATTCGAATCATCTGGGCAATCACCAGCAGTTGCGTTTCGGCATTAGCATTAGAATCAAAGGTATTTTATGCCGCCTAGAACGCCTCGATTTATTATTTCGTCTTACGTTGCAACTAAATTAACTAGCAGCTGTAAATGTGTCTTCGCTTTCTCCTCTTATGCTTCTTTTCTTCACTTCATATCAGGTATAATACCCACTGTGTTCACGGAAGGTCTTCTACTATTAGAAGCTATCAGTTTTATTTATTTGCATTGTGTTGCTGCAGGATAGAGAAAACGTGCGCCACTTAGGGCTGAGTCATCCATCAGAAAGGGAACCACTGAGGAAGTTCTTCAGGATCTTAACCGGACACCAGGGAAATGGCAGACACTTTCCCAACAGTCATTCGTCCCGAATGTTCGTTTGACTTTCCGTTGACTATCTTGAATAGTAACTATGATTCGAGTCCAGATTGCCTGTTTAACACACGGGAAGTAGAAAACAGCCAAAATAAGAAGCATGAAGGGTGAAAGGAATTGTGTGAACAGATTCGGTCTCCCCGGAGAGTTCAACCTACTGTCAGGCTGCTTTAGCAAACTTTGGTTATGAAAAGGCTCTTCGTGATAAGTTTGACTCATCGGGAGATCATGCTTTAATTTCACCTAGCAAGATTGTAAATCACAACAAACAACTGAGTCGAATGAAAAAATTCAGGATGCACAGAGTGGCTAACACTGAATTGTTGAGTGGTATAAGGCACAGCTCTTGCCTTTCTTTTGGTGGCCACAGGTGGCTGCCAAGAGACGAACTTCCGTAAGAAATGATCAAACCTGCTTGGACCTCAACTGAATTGAAGATGGATATAAAATTCAGGTAACTTATAATAGAGATGGATTGACTATATATTCGTTCTATAGTTTGGAATGCCAATACGGTATTTCATGCAGCACGACGAACCGTTTGGAAATAAGACATTCAAATTTTATGACAAAAGAACACTGATGATAAGTATGCATACATCAATATTACAATTTATATCAAAATATTTGGACACTAAAATTTCCCCCAGGTTTGTCCCTTCTACCGAAAATCCGCAAAGTCGATGATTTCGAAAACATTTCTAGTGATTTCGGTACCTACCTGGATTTTAAGTTGCCTGATTACCATTTTGGTAATAGCATGCCATAGCTACAAACTGGATGAAACTAAATGTTGTCTCTATGGGCATTCAGCTTCCAGCAAACGGAGAAATCCAAAAGGAATGGGAAAGATTCCTCGATGTGGATGTTGGATGCCAGCTTTACGGACCGATCAAAAATAAGAAAGTTTAAGTTAGACAAAGGCGCTCATCTTGGGATGACAAGTAATTAACTCATTTCGTTTAAATGGCCGTTCACTCATCTTCAGGGAATATTTGCATGCTATTTTTGAAAAGATGATAAATTTTGGTCAAGACAAGTGATGGAAAGCAACGAGATGCTGGTGAGCACTAAATTTATGGATTTGGAAGTCAAGGTTTGCATGGCCTTATTCGATGGAGAACTGTTAATTAATATTGTTCGTATTTCCGACTGGTGTTTGAGAGCAGTGCTGAAATTAGGTTTACAGCCAATATAGAGACAACCTCCTTCTTGCATCCTAGGCATTTTAGGGGATAACTCTTTATTCCGATCACGTGGACTGCCTGCAGTGACTAGGAAAAAGCGAATTTTGCTCACTCGCTTGTCCAAAACGATGACTGTTGCTTTTGATTAGAACTACTAATACGCGAACATTCAATACTTCAACATATGGCAGTAGTATCCTTCTCCAACGCATCAGATTGGATAACCTTTTCCTGCTTGTGGTGTCAGAGGAAGTAAAAAGGTTCTTATAGAATATATGTCTAAACATGACTCACTTATGCCAGCCTGTCAAGCTTTCTGACTTCCGGAAATATTTTCTGTGCAATTCTGTCACTGAGGTTTCAGTTTGGGGAGCATGTGCCAACATGAAAAACTTTTGCCTAATATTTACTTACTATCCATCTATTTCTATGGCAATATGACAAAATAGGTAGCAAATTAGTCAATCAAAATAATCAAGGTGGGTAACCATTTGTTTTGTAAAAGTCCAGGTTTATCATGCATGTTTTCCTGTATAAACAAAGACGTTCACGCATACAAATACGCTGCGCTGTGAGTTGTAGCCGCTAGGCGAATGCGGAAAAGCACTAGTGGGCAGTTTGATTAAACAATCCGAGAGCCCGAATAACAGTGCAAGTCCCGATTCTGAACTAGCAGATTTTTGCCAACACAGCCCAACTCAGCCTTCCGTGGATGTGCAGATTCCTAGGTGTACGATGATATTTTGTTAATTTTGCACTAGTTTTGGTAGCCGGGATTACCTTTTTCCGCCTGGGGCCCGGGCCCGTCATGTTGTTTACTGGGGCCAATAAATTTTGTCATTACCAAGGTGATATTTCGTGCATTGCACGGTTTCGGGCTTCTCAAACGTTGACACTGCACAGTGCCAGTACCAGTCTGTGAAGTTCGGCTATCAGAATGGATTAACCAGGGTGCCTCATTACGATAACCATGAATTTGAATGAGTGAAATCCGCACGAGCGACGGGCAATGAGTATCGACAAAATAGGTTGGGTTAAGAATTTCATTTGTCACCACTTTTAAGAAATCAGTCGGAGCAGCTCATGTCATTCACTCTCACTTTTGAAGCAAAACAAAAAAGCGCACTCAAAAGCGCTTTGATTGTCATATCGAAAGTCATAGTCCGTATCGGATGTGATTGAAGTCAGATCAAGTCAGGTCACACAATCGGTAGGAACAGTCATTTGATTTTCTCTAATAATCTGTTTCTCGATGATTTAAATTCAATCAAGTTCCCTAGGAGGAAAAATGTACTTAAGAATACCCAAGGACTAACGCGAATGGAAAAGACTGTTCAGCATCCGATACGAAGGAACTCTCAGCTGCCGCAGGGTTTGAGAAAAGCAACAGCAATGGACTTTGATTTTTCCCATGGCAGTAGTAACAATTGTACTAGTTGAAAGATTACACTGGGTGCTTCACGAAGAACGAAACTGTTAACAACTTTGACGATGGTCGTTCACGCACTCGGTTTTTGATATTACTCTCACTCTTGAGCTTTGTGCTCAAGAATCACTCTTGCAATTGTTGTCGAGCAGTTCCAAAGTGCAAAGACCAACATCTTCTCCAGAGACCAGAGGGCCGGTGAATATTTCGCCAACACAGGTAGACAAATTTTCGACTTATTTCTCTTTGGCCAATGGATATGTGAAACGCGTCTAATAATGTTAGGGAAGCGAAATCTTTGATTACAACTTGCCAGGAATAAAGGTCATTTGTAGCTCGTCATTCCCGATTTGAACATTTTGATTTGGTCATAGACTGCTAGCTGGTTTTTTGGTCTGCAATGTTATAATTTGACATTGTTCAAATCACAAAATCTGTCTCTCGTTTACTGGAATTTATCTGTAAATTGTGAAATATTTGATCAAACGGAAATGGGGTTTTTCGGGGGTAAAAGTCTATCGTCACGTAATCGGGTCTTATTTTAGAGTAAAAAAAGGTCCACTGGAGCCTATACGGCCAAATACCTACCATTTATAATGGTTTGAAGATTTCGCTTTCCGGTTTGTGACTATGTAGAAAGCATACGGCGGAACAATTATTTGACACTTTTTTATTTCTTGTCGCTAACTGGTAGACGAAAAAATGGAAAACTCTGCCCGTTTTTGTTCCAATTATATTTTCACTCCTGAGCGAATCCCTGTTTCTTTTTTATTCGCGGCAGTCGGATGTGAAAATATTCAACGCATAAGGAACTCTGTGAAAAATGATACATTTCTCCAGACTGGACAGAGCAGTTGATTTCACGAAAGACGGAACACAATAGGGACTACAAAACACTAGGCTAACAAACATAGGCATCTGCGATTTTGAATGTGCCATTTTCGGTGGACATACGCACATTTATTTCTTATTTAAAATCCGCATTATTCCATTTGAAGATAAAACACAGTAGCGCAATTTTACCCCTAAATGAATTGCTGAACAGAACATAATAAGCAACGCCACATAATTCTAATTTGAGGCGGGTACTAACAATCTGACTGATTTATGAATGCAGCCGTAATCTCCCTAATGAGATTGTCAGTTGAATCGAAACTGAGTGAAGAAAGCTTTTGAACAAAACTGAACGCGTAGTAACCGCGCTGTCACAAAAGATTCGAACACGTGGTACTTCGCAAGCCAGGTTTTAGAACCCAACATATACCGTCGTTGATTCAAATGGGCTTGAAGTAAAGCTGCTTACCAGCAATGTAAACATTTACTAACCTTATTATTTGGAATTTTCCCTGCCGGTATGATTTGCCGTGACTGTGGGAGTGAGACGAAACTTAAGTCGACAGCTCGCCAGCATACTAATAAAGTCAGCTAATCAAAAAAACAGCAAGAATTTTAATTTTGTCATTTTTAAGTGGAGATTGAAAGTGAAAGTAATTTGAGTGGGGATGATAACTGATATGACCACATTTGCTCGGTCACTGACCAGACAAATCTATCACTGCCTGTAGACGTAAACCCGGCCAACAGATGAGTAATTGTGGTTGGTGGAAAACGCCAGTGTCCGCCGGCTAGGACGTCAGTGCACGGTAATTCGCCAATAGCAGTAAGAATATTATTGTTACTGTAAAGCCAACGTATTCTGTTTCGAAGACAGAGTCACTGGAAAACATTGGCCAAATACTTAAATTATGCTCAAACCAAAGTTCATAGGAACACCAGCAGTCCATCATCCTAACATTCATTTGTACAGCGAGTTAGAATAATAAATTCTATTGGACGACAAAATCGACCTACCTACTCATCATGATCCATCTACGAACAGAAGACTGGTATGAACACCCTGTGAGCATTTTCCGGAATTTGTAAACGAAACCTACCTTCGCTGATTGTGATGGACATATAGTGGTGCTACTAATAACTTTGTGTCTGTTCACCACGATAAAAAAACGAGGAACGATATTATCACTCAACAGGTTCCCAGCTGAGAACTGCATGTTTGACTGTCACATAGAGCCGTCATGAATGAATGAATGCACACTAGTTGCAAAGCAAATGCAAAAAGGCTGCGAACAAAATGGTTCTGAAGTATATTTCCTACAGGAAGAACCCATTTGATATGTGTTATTAAACCGGTCAAATGATATGTTCATGCACAAACTTCTATCCGTCAAACCTCTCCCTCTGGGAGGCTTCCATTGGCGCTTCTACTCCACGTTAGTGGAATTTTCCGAGTAATTTCTTAACCAGGAGGAAGTACTGTTTATCTGTCAAGTAAGCTAATAGACTGAGTTTTCTACCTCTTTTCCAACGAATTGTTCTCGAATAATTTGAAAAAAAGGAAAAGAGAACGATTTACAAATGAACACTTAGAAGACGAGTAAAAAAATGGAATCCAGTAGTGCCGGAAACGAGTCAGTCATACCATTTAATGTTTTATTTCGATCAGCTTATCGCACGGCTTTTCTGATTTCCGTGGAAAAACTACACATCTCCATCTATTACGTTCACTGGTCGGTTGCCATCAAGATCACGTGACGAACCAAAACGTTTCATGAATATCTGATCTATAAATGCTCACAAGCTTTGTTAAATTGCGGGCGTCACGATAGACTGCTTAGGAGACACGAAAGATGTCTATCCCATTTGCATCAAATGGAGAAGATTCACCAACTTTTCGTACACGTTTCGTGATAATATCAACGCAGAGCGCCAAGGAAAATACTTTTGATACTTTGTTTCTGTTGGTTCCACCAATAGTTTCGGCTCGAAAGATGTTAGAATATCGAAAGCGTTTTTACTCAAACAATAACCACTAGAGTCATCTAATCCTGATTTATAGAATTGGACCAACTTGGACTTACTTGCTTGTACAATACCATTGTTGGACATCGATGCCAAGGGTGAAAACC
>LUCM01004270.1:162830-238717 GCA_008360955.1 Fasciolopsis buskii | reverse complement strand
AATGCTCCATTTCTTCCCTTCATGAGTGTTTACTCAGTTCTATTTTTCGGAATTCTGTCACGTGATCACAAACGTTTTGGTTTGGTCTGACCTGTGCCATGCCCCTCAAACTAATCCGCTTACTGAACAGTTCCGAGAAACAGTCCGGTAAAAGTAGTGACGTCTCCGTCATCATAAACTGGTTTTGGTGGGTAAAAGCTAGTGCTTATGAAAGGCACTTTGAAAATAGTACTACTTATCGTACGGCAAATAGTGAGTTGCGTAAACAAACAGAAAAATGCAGTGCATGGCTGAACCGCGCTGAAGACTGCTAACTCGGTGGTTCAATTTCGTTTACATGAGCGGTTTTCACCCTTGGCATCGATGTCCAACAATGGTATTGTACAAGCAAGTAAGTCCAAGTTGGTCCAATTCTATAAATCAGGATTAGATGACTCTAGTGGTTAGTGTTTGAGTAAAAACGCTTTCGATATTCTAACATCTTTCGAGCCGAAACTATTGGTGGAACCAACAGAAACAAAGTATCAAAAGTATCTTCCTTGGCGCTCTGCGTTGATATTATCACGAAACGTGTACGAAAAGTTGGTGAATCTTCTCCATTTGATGCAAATGGGATAGACATCTTTCGTGTCTCCTAAGCAGTCTATCGTGACGCCCGCAATTTAACAAAGCTTGTGAGCATTTATAGATCAGATATTCATGAAACGTTTTGGTTCGTCACGTGATCTTGATGGCAACCGACCAGTGAACGTAATAGATGGAGATGTGTAGTTTTTCCACGGAAATCAGAAAAGCCGTGCGATAAGCTGATCGAAATAAAACATTAAATGGTGTGACTGACTTGTTTCCTTCAATATTGCATTTTTCTCTTTTTATGGTGTTTCTATCAATTCAATCGTGTATGTACACCGTCATCCGCCCGCTGTGAAACACAAGTATTTGAACCTAATTTTGTAGCATCTTGGCGGCAAAATTCTTTAACGCTCTGTTTCTGTTCACTCCTAGCACTTTCATCAATGTTAGTTATGAACAACGAGCAAACGTGGTCAAGCTGTCTTTTTATTCGCTCTCATTAATAATTTGCAGTTTTCGTTCGCTCCCTCTGCTGTCATATTTCAATTTTCTAACAAGACTTCACATTGTTTCCTTTCTTTTTTCCGGGGTAAATTAACCATGCATTTTTTTTACTTTGCTCGATGAATAAACTAGGTTCTCCGTGAGAAAAACTGAGGAAACAAATATATCATTTTTTCAATTTTTGTCCTTTGCATATCAACTTGATTGTTGGCTCATCTGCTTGCTGTGAAACGTTGTACGTAACACGGTCATATTTTGAATTAAAAACCACGAGCCGTGCAAATGCATGTTAATTGTGGTGATTGAACGGTTTGAAAAATCAAAGTCAAGGAGAGTACGGTACATCAACTAATGACAACACGCAACTAGCCATTCTTCAGATACGAAAGTAAGCGACTGATCCGAGGGCAGTTTTAAAGCGAAAGCTTAAAAACTATTCACCAGGGCAGAACGGTGGTAAAATAACGAAACTGAAATTTGATATTTTCCGCCATAAGAATCGGTGTTGTATTTCGGGTGGCAATTTCCAAGTTTGAAAATGGCGTCCTGAACAGATATTAAGAAACTTGGAATACAAAACCAACGTGATTCTTAAGTTTTTGCTTCAGGATTCTCACGTCATCTGACTGCCCAGAAAAGTGAATTGTTAGTTGGACTGAAATGTTTTGTCTCTCAAGACATTCCCTTCCTCCAGCCTTTAGAACAGCTGATGTCAATTCTTTAAAATGCTAAGGTTAAACATTTTTTATTCGAATTTGTCCGTCTGTCACAATGTATGACACATTTTTTGTCCTATTTCCCGCGGTCTTTCATTTGGCACAAATTCTTCCGGAACTATTTTCCCGAAAATAATTACAGTCCATGACCCTTGTGGTAGGTATTTGTTTTGTTGGTTTGTTTCAGTACGCTTGAACTTGCCCGAGACGTCTTTACAGGTTTACGATGGCTAACGACCAAATATGTGTGATGCAGAATAAATATCGTTGTTCACAGAATGTTCACTGAATGGCTTGTACCAGGGGGATCGGAAAATCTCTTTATAGAAATAATCGGTGCGGTCACGATGTAAACAACTTGTCGGGACCGATATTCTCTTGAGAATTCCCATGTACCCTCTTGGGGAATGCATCCAATTTCTAAATAGGCCTCTTGGATTTGCAAATGCATTTTAGGAACTTTTGTTTTTATTATTTCCCGCAAAAGAATTTACATAAAAATCAATTACTTGTAAAAATTTGACTTTTAAACTCTCCTCTGCATTCAGTTCTTCTAGAAAATTGCTTGGAGTTCAACTAACTATATGGTCACATGACTGTCCGGATACAACTACCAATCCTTGTTGACTGTGACAAACTATCTGCCGTTGGACGAGCATTCCAGGCGAGGGACATCTAATAGAACATGCTCTTGTTTGTTACTGTCAGCCGGATGCGAGCAAGCGGACGAAGTTTCAGAAGTGGAAATTCCGTTGCCTGTGACCCCTGACTACTTGTTTGGTCCGGCTATTCCTGGTCCTTTAGTCGACTGTGACCGAATATAAACGTTTTTTTGATGCCCGCAACTTAGTTGTTATTTTCGGTCGGACGTCACAGGACTGTTTGTGCACTAATAATAAACAAAGATGAAATGATTGTGTATTCGATTTTTCCACGAGCACTGAATTCTTTAGGAACACTCGATGCAAGCATGATAAATCGCCAGCTGTATTCTGCCTTTAAATTTAGCCTTCAACTCGGCACTGTTTACTCGTGGGGCAAAGAACATTCGTGTCAACAGAACCAATGCCATTGAAAATTGCCTCACTGGCACCTTGAATAATTTCAGTGAATAGAGACCGTGCAGAAAACCTGTATGAAGTATCTCAACGACAGTCAATGAACGCAACATTTTTAATAAATGGTCACATAAGGATAGGCAAATTCATTGCAGGCCCTAACACGTGTATCCATAATTCCTTAATAGGATTCAATGCAGGAGCTTAACGAGCAAAACATTGGATATCAGTCATTAGGTTCCATCGTGCCTCTTTAAGGCTTTTCATTCTACAGTTCCTATAGTAATTAAATTCGGTAATCAATGAGGCAAACAGATTTTCTTAATCGCTGTTTCTTTACAGTAATTGAAAGCCTTATGTGAATAAAAGCTAGACACGCAGAGTGGATGACCACTACCAAATTGTAAACTGAGTGTATTAGAGAAAATAAGGAAGCAAAGTAAATCTGACCCAGTTTTGTTAGAAATCCAGAACACGTATGTTCTTTGCGCTCATGAGCAATGAAAGCAAACTGGGGCGGAAGAATTTGAGTCAGACAAGGTGCAACTTAAATTCTCAGCGTTAGATTCCCAAAAAATAATACCTCTGTCTTTAAGTTAACAGCGTAACTTCTCAACATCCTCGTCACCTATGGAGATAACGTCACTGAGACTGACGTATGTGGTACGACTGTTGCAAGACTTACGCACAGGGCCTGACTATTGATTCGTGGTGTCTGGGTGATCAATGCCCAGCAAGGCATATAGAAATTCACGAGGAATTTCGAACGCGGTAACATTATTGGTAGTTCAAAAATTTACCTACAATCCTCAGGCGGTTGGATCAAGGACGTTCATACTTTTAGATTAGTAATGCTGGGATCTGTTTGACCACTTTTAGAACACTCTGGAAATATTTTGCCTAATTACAGCAAAGTTGTATGTGGTAAATTCTGGACAAAAAGCATCAGTTTATGTGATGCAGGCCCCATCATATGTAACACAAACTAAGCACAGTCGGTCATGTACTTCACCACATTTTTTATTATTCTAATTATATTTCTTTGGCTTCTACATTTTACGGTGGTTTTTCTAGGCTTCATGATCACTGATTTCCTCTAAACAGTCATTCGTTGCAACGGCACGAATCCAGCTACAGCGTTTACATGCATTTGCTATTTGTATTTCCCCCCTGGCTGCTCAAACGTTTGACGTACGCCCCGTAATTGTTAAGTGGGGTCGGGACTGATATGTAGAAGTCTATACTCTGTTTGTGCCTGCATTTCTTCGTAGAAGTGCCAAACGGGAAGCAAGTCGCTGTCGTACATGAATGGCAAGAAACGGCTCGTGTTTGATACACGAAAATAACGGCTTTGTTTATGATCGTAAACCGTAGCCGAGCAAATGTGGTGTACTATAAACTTTCGCGTGTAACATATAAGAACAATTAAGCCTGAATGAAAAAGTCGCTTGATTCACAAGTTAAATTTCTCGCCCCTCAGGAAAATGGCAAAATTGTTCAGTTTTGAGGCCAATCAATGCAACTTACGCCAATTTAGATGATGATTCCATAAGTGCATTGTATTCATGTCATAAATATATACGGTCCATCAGGCACGATATTTTAATAGAAGGCATGAAAATCCTAAGAGGTGATGGAAAAGACAGGTTATAGAACTAAGCCAATCCCATAGATGCGCATTTGCTCTTCGAGGCTTAAAAAGTATCGAGCACTAGACTATCTAACCGACAAAACCAACTTATTCCACGAATTATTAAATCGGTACAAAATCAACTAAACCTTTTGCTTGTCGCGTTCTAACTAACAGGTTGGTAGTTGGTCAAGCACACTCTACTTCCACCTTCCCAACCTTG
This sequence comes from Fasciolopsis buskii, assembly GCA_008360955.1. Classification (NCBI taxonomy): domain Eukaryota; kingdom Metazoa; phylum Platyhelminthes; class Trematoda; order Plagiorchiida; family Fasciolidae; genus Fasciolopsis; species Fasciolopsis buskii. Next base: position 234,013 of record LUCM01004270.1, on the reverse strand, counting down.
TTCGACCTGGCTCGTTCTTTCGGCGGTAATGGTAGTGTATTCGCCAAGTTGACCTTAAGCAAAACCCCTACCCTTGTGCATGTCAGTATATTCCGATCACTGTTCACGGTCTTTGTTGAATTGCTTCAATTCCATCTTATTTGGCTTGATTTGAAGGGAATAGGAGACCAGGAGGAATGGTTTATCCGAGCATGGTCGTTTAGCCTCACTTAATTAGTAATTAATTGGAACTCGCAGATTTGCTTCCTGTTTCATTCCCAATTAGAGGGAGCGAACGCCAACTGAAAGAATGAAAATCGGTTATCCTGCATCGCTTGCTTTCCTGTTGAAGTTTTAATTAATCATTGATGCCAGTTTTTATTGGAACAAGTGACCATGAATCAACACAGCTTTCCGATTTGCAGAAGTTCACATTACCTAATTTCGGATAACTTGCGCGGAATGGCACATTTAAACAATCGAGCACAACTCACTGTCTATCCCGGAGACGAAGAAACACATACGACAAAAATAAATTTTGTAGAAATTCTTATTTGAAATAACACGATAGGGGGCTCAATAATTGCGCGTTTATTGAGTACTACCTTGGCATTAGTAGTAGTAGTATTAGGCGCATTATTCAGAAAGTAATTGAAAATGCTCGATTCTCCAATTAACGGATCGCCGTCCGTAAGTACGATTCAGTGTGGACACCAAAAATCTACTAGCAACGTGCGTTCCCAAGTATAGGTAGCTATTTAGTGCCCGAGCATAGGACGTTTGATATTCTTGATCAAACTCGGTTCTCAACTTATAATTATGTTAGGAATGGACATCTGTTTCAAAGAGGGAAATACCGACTGCAGGTTTACTCAAATAAATTTGGACAACCAAAAATCCACGGGGAGATCGTTTGTAAATTATTATTATCATTCCAAATAATGACAGACTTAACCACACGTGGCCAATGCCAATAAGTTCTCATATCATACTGGTATTAGAAAACAAGCATTCGAAATCGTGGTAGAGTTATTCAGAGTTACAGTGCTGTTGGTCTTTGTGATATTCGTGACATCTAATGTAAATCTGATTCATCTTACGTGACCAGTACTGGGCACAGGATATATGGGTGGATGGGTTAGCTCAACATCACTCCCTAATCTACGAGCAGACTTACACTTTTTGGTTTTGGACAAAACGAAGCATGATCTAGAATGTATTTAACGTAATTCCGAGGAACCAATAAAGAAAACGGCTGGGATTTTACTGTTTGTCTTTATTAGGTCTGACAAAATAAGCTCAACTATTAAATGTATGCATAAATAAGCAGGAAATATTGGTAAAGGTTTAAACGCTAACCGGTAGAGCATTTGAGCGATTCCGGAAGGCTTGCAACTAACTCTAAAACATCGACAATGCGCCTTCATGTGCCTGCGCCAATGACGATAATAGCGATCCATTGACGGAGGTGGGAATCCGGGAGGGGGCATGTCCTTGTGAACTGATCACAGTCCACGGGAAATATAGGCAGTCCATTCCAGTTAGCAGTAAATCGTATACACGAATACATACGAGCGTATCTCACCCATCACGGAGAAACACAAAAATCCGAAAACTGGACGAGGGCAAAACAAACCGAAAGATTTTTTCTGCTAGTAGGAACATTTTAGGAGTTTTCCTCCCAAGAATTTTTCGGCCAAACCACGTTTTAGATTGTGGTTATCGGGTGAGTACTTCGGTCAGGTGTTCACCTAAACACATGAACTGCTTGCGTTATAATGGCCACAGACATTTTGTCGAATGGAAGGTATTATGAATTGAAATGACAGCATGCTTCCCGATTACCCAGTTTGTCCTGACTATGAGCCGCCATCAGGGTGAAGACACTGCAAACTTTTGATTGTTTTCTACAAATCGGTTCACAACATTCATCCATTTGTTTCTATTTTGTTGACATCTAGCAATCAACGTTTGTCTCAAGCATTCCAGTTACTGGGTAGCTAACGTCACGAAACAGCCAGCCAAAATATTTTGATATCATGGTAAAAATTTCTGCGCATTTTCAAAACTTATATGGGACGATGCTGGAATGATCATTTTTCTATTCAAAAGGACTCAAATTATTTTTAGTACTTTGACAGTCACATGTTTGGGGGAATGAAAACTCGAGCCAAAATTTCGTCTATCAATATTTATGCCACCAAGCTTCTAGGCGAACATGTTAAAACGACCATCGAATATCATCTGGCAGATCATTTAATTGAGTTACGCGCAGTGGATGGACGTTTATCCAATAAAATAGACTGAAGCCATTCGCAAACTGCATTTGATAGCAACTGGATGGGCACAACTGCTAGAATAAAAAATCTTTTAAGTTGTTAGGTCTTCCTTCAAGGTACTCATGTGGGAAATGCACATTCCTCTGTCTATTTAAACATTCTCAGAGGTAGAGCGAAAAATTAACCGCCTGAAGGAGCATTTTACGTGACACGAACGCTTGCACCTCTCCGGAGTAAAACGGATGCCGCAAACATCTTGGTCGGCACTGTTTATTGTGAAAAGCATTCGACATGATTGCAGGGAATGTAGTAGTTTGTACCACAAGGGGCACACTGACTAATTTCATTTATTTGTGACAGGAAAACTAATGACCATTGAGAAAATGTCGACGGGGACCCAGCAGAGTGAAACATGCTCTACTAAGATCGCGACCACGGCATCATCGAAGGTGGAAACAGTATCGCTGCTCGAAGGAAGTGCATCCGTAAGGTCTTTATGAAAATTCGTCAAGTCAAAGCGCGGTCAACAGTGATTCCCATAATAAACAAGAAGCGTAAATATTTTAAACGTGATAGAGCCTCCGGAAGAGTTGGATTTTTTACCCTAAATTATTTCGTCCACTTTTAAATGTTCTTCACCTAGCGAAGTATTCTAGTGGAGGAAGAAATAAAAGCAAAATAATATAACACAATCTAAAGGTTATTGCTTTCAATCGATGACGACTGGGGTGACGGCGAACGAACATCGGTGAAAGATAGTGCGCTGATTTTGTCCTGCCGGTCAAGGGATTATTTGCGCTAATGACCTAGATATGCAAATTTCCACTTTTGCCAAGTTTGAAAGCTTTGCCTCCGTCTAATAGTTGCTTTCAATCCCCCACACTGTGGGGTCAAGTGCGGTAAGAAAGTAAAAAAAAACAGTGTTTTTTGTCCTGCACAATTCAAAACAAATACTATTATGGCGCGTATTTTTGTAATCCGTGGAAAGTTTTTTATTAGCAAGGTATGCAACCTCTAAGGCTAAGCAGTTCTCGGGATTTTGTATTCCATAAGAATATACGAAGTTTAGAACGGCACTGCGCATCCAAATTTCAACTCCACAGGCCGCAATCGAACCGGCCATCTGTTGCTTGATGCTTGCAACGGACACTGCTGTCGAAAAAGAGCCGTGTCTATGATAGATTAGAGGTGAAGGGGAAGGTCACTGGTTCGCTTTCAGCTCGTAGTGTTGACGTCTTTTACTTGGCGTGTAAGTGACCTTCCCAATCTAAGTTACTTAAGGTTCCGTGTGTAACCTCAAAAAAATTACATACTTATCAAGTATATTTATTTTGGCGAGAAATAATGCTGGGCTAGATTTTTAGTTTACACAAGGTAACTCTGCCTAATACGGGTTTCGATCAAATCTCAGAATAAAGAAATATTACCACTGGTTAACCAAGGCGTCAGGTCATTTTCACATCCAACGACATTGCTGCGCTTTTGGTAAGTACTGTCCGATGTTGCATCTAAAGCAATAAAACTTAACCAAGCAGAAAGAATGTTAGTTTTCTATAACACTTGAAACCGAGGTAGGTAATTCATGCTTTGAAAGAAATCAAGTGCATAGAATTAATTAATCGGGAGAAAAACCAGTTCTGCTTGTAAAATTACAACTTATTATTATCGTCACTCACTGAATGCATGACAGTCCCGAATATATGGTAATTCCACCTGCTAGTTGCTCCTGTCCAGAACGCTGATTCAATCAAAAGATTTCCGCGAAAAAACAGCATGATTTGATAGAAGAAAAGGCTACATTTATTTTACTGTTCAGGACGTGAAGCTTTTTTGATTGCTTCAGGGTCGCTGCGAAATCAGGATACCATTAAAAAACGAACTTCTCAAACATCCTGTGAATTACAGACAAACGTGTCCTGTTTTAGTGCAAACATCAGATGCACGAGTTTGGGTGGAATACACCAGTATATTGACCTTTAGCCTTCAAGGAAAGGACTGCGACACACGAAAACCAGATAGCTACCTGATTTCCTAGGACGGCTGAAAATGATTTTAAGGAATCTGGATTATGATGTAGACCGGTTTAGAAACGTTTTAACGGTACCATTTCCCCGTCATATTTGGAAAATTTACTTTTATGAGCAAATCGCATTATGCAAACAAAGGTTCAGCCAGCTGATGACGAACGCTTTCGTATTTGCAAACAAATATTGCCTGAATTCTTGTGCAGGATAAAATGAAATGTAATTTCTGCTTATTTCTGTATGGCAAAATACACAGATCAACAGCCGTTGCTTGCATCAATGCGGTTCGAGTATGCACAAGGCAATAAGAAACACAGATCTATCGAGCTAGATTTGTGATTCGGTTTGCATTCATCGTCAAATTCAGTTTCCATAAGATGCACCTTATTTTAATTCAAAAGTAAACTGGACAAACCGTGATTCACATCATAACTGCCCCAAGGTTACCTCTGCCAGGCAAGCACCAGTTGTGTTTACTGTCCTTAAATTTCCACAGTATGGGTTAATGTCTTGCATTTACTTAGTACTGCAAACTGAGATTAATGAATGGTTGGCTTAATAAGAACTTTTCGTGATTAGAGGAAGCAAATACTTGGAATTATCCCAAGAAATTTGAATCAGACAAGATGTGATGTAAAATTTGCAGTTCAGCAACATTAGCACACCTGTTTGATGCAATTTTCACGTAAATTTTGGGTGTTTGGTGAATTCTATTTTGCCGTTTGTGTTAAAGACCATTAACATGCCCACATGATCAGAACATGTTCCGTCACAAGTCACGAACTGTTGTTTCAAATCAGACTGAGAAAGCAACTATTCGGATGAAGTTATTGGTCACAGTTTTGCCCGTGGACATGGCCGAAGATTTCAGTGCTTATTCCGCCAAATTTTCCGATTCAGTCATCTAAATAAGTGTGCATCGTCAAACTTCAGATATTGGGTTGATTGTTTCACTACTCTGCAGCATTCACGAAGTCCCAGTTACTGCCTCTTGCACACGACGAGTGACTTCAAATTAGGACGGTTCAAGTTGACTCATATGTACACCTGCGGCCTTTTCGGTGATATACATTTTCTACACAATGGTCTAAAACTGCACTCTTTGCAAGAAATTCTGCAATGGGATTTGGACGACCTTGGTCGGCTAATCTGTCTCAAACTGGGTGGTTTGATACCGGATCACTGGCGGACAGATACGATCAAACAAAATCAGTTTTACATGTGCACGCGATTAAGTGACCATAATTTTGTTGCTATGAGCACAGGCCCTTTGAAAGGTAGCAAATCGGTAAAATGTTTGAAGAGTTTGTCAAAAGTGACATTTTGATGTTACAACCTGACAACTGAGTGCTAGTTCTAGAATAGCAATTCTGTTGTGTGCGCGTGTTGGGTACACCGGCTACGTAACATTCGGCTGCCCGCGTTTCAAACGGAGACATTTGGACTGGACCTTTTTCACTTTAATGTGGTAGGTATCTATTATTAAAGTAATACTACTTTCACTTGATTAGAAATCCAACTTTTATATCAATTAAAAACATTAGTTTGCTTTGTAAACATAAAATCAAGAATATTTGATTCTGATTAGTATTGCTACCCAGCAATCGGATTTTAGAGTGCTGTAATAGTACTTCGGTATCTGTTGATATGTAAAACTATATGCGTAGACATATTCAAACTGATTCATAAGCATTTGGGTATTTTCAACATTACAGCCTTTGTCTAAGTGAAAATTAGTTCCAGATTAGTCTATTCTGCCCAAACACGAATGAAGATATCATCAAACTGTTTCTGCTAATTTGCAATCAGTCTACTTCACTAGATAAGCGCACAGCTCGGGTTTTTGATGCATGCAGTGCCGAAGTTCCTTGACATCGACGGCGAAATTTAAAACAAAAAAGCAACTCTGGCAAGTTTGATGCCAACACAAGAACCAAGTTGAAACTCTCAACACTGAAACAGGTTTCTCCTAGAGTATAGCGAAATACAAAACAAAGTACCTGGGAGATATCGACAGAACCGTTTATAATAACTGTGATATCACGTGTGTACGTTTTGAGGCAGTCTCTCGCATGGACGTTTGTTATGCTTCATTCCACCAGATCTGTTTAACTTCAGCCTTCATCATTCCCGTTAAATATAAGGTGAGAAACTAATCTTACTCACTTGGGCATGATATTTCATTGACGTTTTCCTGACACCGACAATGACTGAGATTCGGCCTGGACGAATAAGTTCAAGATGATACACACTTCAACTTGCCCAAATAATTAATATAACATTTCCTATTCTAGTAATACAGTGTTTGTATTTTGGATATACTAAGATGACTCAAACACATTTTGGGGAAAGCAGAAACTTTAGACATCTAAAGACCATGAAAAGAACTCGCAGATGATAGGCTTCCATAGAGAGGGTAAAGGTGTCTGTAGATAGTTGTTTCATTAAAACAAAGAAAAGAATATATTTTTCAATGAGAATTCACTAAATATGTCGGCAAACCAATTTTACTGGCCTTGATCAAAACTTAGTTAAACTTTTTGCTTGAATCCACCTGTTTGCAGTATCGTGAACACACCCATCACTTCTCCCACTGACGTATTTGGGATTAAAAAAGGCACACCAAAACAAAGAAAAACTGTTAGAAAAAAATGAAGGACAATAGCATCCATAAAATTGAAAGAAGCAAGCAGATTGTGCGGAACTAAGCAATTTTGTCCGTTTCTTAAAATGGGTGAAACCTTACACGGTAGGCACGCTCTAAAATGAATAATTAAACATATGGTCTTGTGAAAAGTCCTTCCCACATGGATTCGCCGTATAGACTGCAACTTTTGAAATGTTTTCAGTTCCCAGAAGCTAGCAGTATCCATTATAGCAAACAATCAGAGGGTGTCCCTTATTTCGATGGTAGGAAAAGATTAGGATAATCTCACACTCCGCCATCCGGAATCGGGTCATCAATCTCTTTTTCGTCAGGTTTATATGATCTGTCAAACTGGCAGGATGAGGCTTTCAACCTATCCCAAAATTTACGAATGCCTCGTCGGGTGACACCGAATTATCACTCTAAAGCCGGGAACCGTTTAGATGAAAGGCGTATGCACGGGAGTAAAATAGAGAATTGGGTTGTCTCCAATATTGATCAGAGAGTTTGCAATAATTAACATTCGATAAACCCATCCGCATGAATCATTTCACATTTCCGGTAAAATGGAATCTGTAAGAACTTTCGGAGAGGGTGAGGAAGAATGATCACGAACTAATGAGATCATCTGTGAAGTAAAGGTGAATTCGGCCAATGGTCATCGTGATTCAAGCGCTTAACTGTGGACTGCTAATCATGTGCACAAACTGTAAGGCCTTCCGTGATGACACTGTAACGCAGATGTGTCTCGTATAGACGAAGCTGTATGTGTAAAGAGTAACAAAATTTAACTGCATAGGCCACTTGCGATTCATGATTAAGTTACCCACATGAAGCAGTTCTCTTTGAGAGGTTGCAGTAATTCTTTATATGCTGGTCGTTGCGTTGCGTAATCCCGATTGGTACGCGATGCTATGCAAGTCTGCTATGGTCGAAAGCTTTGGTAAGCAACTAATAAAGAAACAGAAGCATAGAACTTTCACTTAATTTAACTATGACATGATGTCATTCACCGTAACGTTTTGAGACTACTGTGCTATGTCAGAAATTCAGCTGTTCATGATGAACTCCTCAGCCGAATCATACCAATCTTTGAAAGTTAGGATAGGTTATTTTACTTTTAGTCAAGTGCTGGAGGTTTCATGTCTGAAAGTCAGATGCTTTTCAAGTAAGGGTTCTCCAGAAATGAAATGTTTGCCAACTTTCTGCGTGAAATTCCATGTTACTCGGTATATCCTCGATCGGCATTAGTGGTGGGAGATTTATGGTTTGCGTAGTTATTCATCATGCGGTGTCTTCATTCACCAAACCGTTAAAAACCTGCTCGGTTGCTCAGTGGCTCGTAATCCATTGTCTTGAGTACAATTCCAAGTTCGGGAGTACTGGGCGTGCACTGAAACAGCTAGAATAGCTGTGCATTGCCGTCATAGATTCTCACTGAACAATTGAGCAATGACTCCAAAAGTGAATAATTTTGGAAATGTAATTAAGTAAAATATAAGCTAGGAGATATGTGGCCCCCGCTACACTCACGCCACAATCATACTATAGAAAAACAGAATCCTGTGCTGGAAGGCACGCATCGCCAATCTGTCTTTAAAACTGTGTCGAAAATTGGTTGTCATTCGGCTTTTAATCCAATCTAGGTGATTGCACTAGTGAAGCTGTTCAGTCGTATTTGTCAATTCACACAAATATTTTCGAGATGTCTAACTACCACTAAGTTACAAGTAAAGCGAATATTGTCCGTTAACGAGGTCACCCAGAGGAGGACAAGTATTTTGGCGAAATTGCTTTCTACAGCTAAGAGCTCGAAAAAACGAAACTGAACAACATTCAACTGATTTTAAAATTGATGGATATTTGAGGATTTTTTTGACCATCAAGCCATTGGAAAACGTGTTGGCAATATTTTCTTACGGTTCGTCGAATTTTGTTATTCACAATCGTTCTGCTTCTGTTAATTTCCTACAACTTGTCTAGCATCGTCTAATCGGCAATTAGACAAGATAGATTTCGTGACTTCTCAGTTCACTTTAAGTGTGGATTTATTTGTCATGGGGAACGGGTTTTCAACATACCTCTCGCGAATACCAGTCAACAAATATGAGAATGAATTCAGGTTTATTAAGTATAATACCAAAATTCGAGGTGGTAGTATTGTTACGAAGAAAACTGTAAGCTGTTGTGAAAATCAAGCATTTTCAAGGTAATATTTCACCAGGTAAGGACTATGAAACCCCCGCTCAAGGTGGCCTAGTGCTGGCGTTTCCTATGCATTTTTTCAAGAATAAGGTCAGTTCTAGTAGCTGAGAACGATAAGGGCTTGGCGGGACAACATACTGGGCTAGATGAGATGATTTCGGTGGTCATAGACCAAATAGTGAGAGATTTGGCTAGCAAAAAGATATTTTACCGAGTTCCCTTCTTGAAATTGTCGTTAACGTTGAGTCTTCCTGGGGGCAACATTTGTAAAATGACCCTATTAGATCAGTTACAAACTGCATCTGATATGGAGGATGATTCTGTTCTCCCATCGATAAATCTACTACGATTTTACCCGTGAGTCGAATGCGATGGGGCGCAGTGAATAAGAAATTGAGATTCAAGAACACGATGAGTGACATCCGCAATTCACCGTCTTTATTACGAGGCTGTGAAATCAAACAGATGATGCAGGAATCGTAAATATGTTGGGTCGTCGGACTAACTGCAGGAGCTCTTTTTTCTGCATGCGCTATGATAAAAACTTTTGATTCTGTCGCAGACATTAGTAATCGACAAACACATCAGATATCATAAAATAGAAATCAACCCGTACACTAGTCTGGTTTTTCCATCCGTGAATATCATGATTTTCACTTGGTGGAAATTAAAAGCAAGATATGCATGTTTCCCAGCTTCTGGACACAGGTAATAAGACAAACATGCACAAATAGTCATGCAATCTAGCAAAACTAAATGTCACAGATCTAGGGTTTTAAGTCTCATGCTAGAGGAAAAAATGATTGGACCGACATTTTTTAATTTTTTGGAAAAATAACTCACCGGTTTCACGCGTTGCTTGTTGACATGTAGCCCTTCGTTGCGATAATGAACAGTTTCTATGACCTCGTATTAACTCAACTGGGATGGTTCAAAGATTTGTTTAATCACTTGAACTTTAAAGTGGTCATCAAATGAACACTTGGAAAATAGTTTCGAACATGTTTTGCTGATTACATTTTCGCTGAATGTTTAAAATGTGCTTGCTTCTTAGTATGTCCTGGAGTTGCTCCTCTCCACTATGTTTGCTTCATGAACATGATAAAGTATAGAAAATTTTTGCAGTTAATTTTTTGCTGTCCGCCTTAGTCCTGCTAACCACGACACCGAACGAGACATTCAGACACAAAGCCGATCAAACGCGACCCCAATTAGTATCTATAATGTCTGGAGATAATGAAGGTTGGAATAAAGACGCAACATTAACTGAATTGTACATCAATGATCAATTCAGTCCAGTTTGCTACCGCTCGCGCACACACCTTGCATGGGTTCGAAACCCATTGAGGTCGAATTATCTTTTACGGATCGATTTATTTTGCACTTGTCAAATATGCCAAACCAAAACTTCATCAAAAGACAGTTGAACAAAATGATCTGAATGCCGATCTGTGTAAACCAAGAAACAAGTGGGATACGGCAAACACAAAGCCCATGCCTAAATACCCCGCTCAAAATTTAGGAGCTTTGTAAAGAAATGGTTCTCGGACCGACTTGCCAATTGGTAAGAACGGCGTGACATATTCTTCTGGAACGAACTCAAAAACCTGTTGATTGAATTATCTGAAATCAGGCTACAATTTTGCCTGCTTTAATTGTAAAGTTTTCTCAATTAAGCTAGTTGAATAAAACAAAATCTCGACAGTTTTGTGCTACAGCGAAGAAGGTCGTTATCGAACAACTTTTCTTTTTCCTAGCAGCTGACCCTTATCACGCGTGACTGCTGGCTATCGAAAAATAAAAAATCGCATTATTTAGGCGAACTGGATGCTGGCGAATCTTATCAGGGGCATTGAATCTCATAGGAAATGAAATAACTCACTCCAAGTGAGTGCATCAAACACACCGAAGACAGAGCTGTTTTTAGACCACGAAACGTAGATTTCGTGAAGATAGAGATTCGTTGAAGAATGGAATTCAACGTGAAGCTGACTCTTCCTCGGATACATAGACATATTGCTCACTTTCGCCCAAGACCCCTGAGAACAACGATTTTACACCGCGCATCACTCCGCGAGCTATATGTGTTAATCAGCGATTTTCATGAGTAATCCTATCCGACTTTTATCTCACTCAGAGAATACCTGGCATAAAAAAGACCTCCATCCAACGTACATTCTACCTAATGTCCGGATACCGGTATATTAATAGTTTACTGAAAATATAAGTTGGTTCTGACGTTACGAACTTTCATAATAGCGTATATTCATAATTACAATATGAAAGTCAAAAAATGCATTTCGTTACAGATATTTCGAAAATAGATCCACCACAGATTAAACATCGTTACTTTATCACATTTGTCGTCCTGGGAACTTACATGATACACGTGACTTGTTTTCTTAATGGAAAATGAAGTGTTAAGATCTTTCGTAAAATTTTCCATGGGCAATCACAAGACAAAGTCGAAATGGATGGCAAATAGCCAAAGCTTCAAGATTTTCAGTCAGTTTCCCAACCGACATCAACATCCCGTCACTCTCCACAAAAGAATGCTAACTTCAACCCCAGATTTCTCGGTCACGTATATTCAAGATCACCATGGAATAAAGTGGCGAAAAGTTATTGCTTTTCAATGTAATACAAAAGTTGACAACAAACGCTGGCCCAGCAAATTCTTCGAAAAGCGTTCGTATGTTCGTTAAGATTTCCTCGGTCAACGCCTGACAGACAGCGACAACCAGGAATCTGGCCTAGCAACAGAGTGCCGTTTAATGTGTGCGTTTAATTTAAAACTACAATCCAGTATAATATTCTTATTCCATTACAGTGAAAGTGCTTCTTGCACAAATCGATTTATTTCTGGCTTGATTTGCACTGTTATTTGAAACATTTCATTGACTCAGCAAGCACGAAAACGGCACTTTGAGGTTTTGGCTTCAAAATACTGGTGACAAATTAACCTTCATCCTTAGTGCCAATATTCTTGAGCAGTTTGTTTTTACATTGTTGATATTTTTACTAATAGACATCACAATGGAGGATGACCATAACTTAGGATTCCACGGTTTAGCTTTGCCGAATTTAAAAACGCAGTATCCATCAACGTATGTCTGGGGGTATTAGTCGCCGCACATGCAAAAACTACTATTGTGCTGGTTGTAGGAAACAAAAGGAACAATATAAAAAAATGAAAACTTATTCGCTTAAAATACTCTGCCTCTGCTACTTTATCCCAAGTCATTTACATTCGTGGTGACAATTAGAATGAGAAGACAAACTGACAGCAACTATAATGAATGCCAAAGCCTACTCCTAAGTGATTGGCGAATTCGATGACGCAGGGCACAGCTGATATTTTTCGTCGGCCCTATGGCTAATTCATCTACCACTAACTGTTTTTTGACAGTGAAGCACAAAATTGGTCCAATTTCTCCGTTCAAGCTTTTGTTGCTCAAAGTAAAACCCCAAGATGAAAAAGAGGGGTTTGAGTAGTTCAGCTGTCTAAATTTGGATCTAGATTTAATTTGACAAACTGTAAGCAATATTCACCATAAGTTCGTGCTGCTTACGTACTAAGCCTTATTCATATGAAAACAGTACGTCGAAATGTCAACATCCGGCCAAATTTGCTTTGATTTCTCTCCAAGTGAACTGGATATGGAGATACAACGTTTCAGCTATGCTGTTTCTTAACACTTTTCCGAACATTCAAGAATAAATTGAAACTAGTTTTGAGGACATGAATTCAACAGTGTGGATAAGAACAACTTGGTTGTATTAATGCATTGCTTTTCCAACTGAAATTCACTAATCCCGTTATTTACGGAAGCCTTGGTCCGGCAAAAAGACTGTTCTAGTGAATCATTTGCGAACCATCTAAATATTACTTAGGAAACACAGGAGACAGATTCCGCTAACCGTGGCTTTTGCCACGTTTGCACACCCGTTGTCTTGGGCTTGTGTAAACTAGTTTGTGGTCTAACAGTGTGACTGCCGGACTTATTCAGCCGGCCTTGGTAGTGCAGGAACTGAGGTATGTAAACGGTTTGAACAGAACCTTAGTGGGCACAAGCTTTTTGGGATGATTTTACAAGATCACTGAGGTCGGCAAAGGTTAGGGTCTACGACTAAATGCCCTTGAATATGCTAAGAAATAAGATGAGTATGCTTGACTGCGATGACCGGACTCATGATTTCAAATATTGGGTGCGTTTGCTACTGATATAACTTGCCTGAGGGGTGAGGAATATAAATGGCATTAAATGATCTTATTAGATAGTGGGATCACCATTTGGCTTCCCTCCAATGCAAGCATCAAACTCAACTTCCACTCATATTTGAGCTCACCTGTAGTACATGTACTTCATCACACTCGAGGCGTGAATCTTGGCTTTCCAACTAAAGGAAGTGTGTTGCCTTTCAGCCACCAATTCCGGTCCAGATAGATCTGAACTACCGAGCTAAGTTTTGCACAATTTTTCCTCCGTGATGCTCAGCCTTGCTGTATGGCGAAAACCAGATTGGGCCGGAGACCTGATTAGAGCCAATAAAAGCAATCAGACCCTGCTGACTGTCTATGAGAACATCTTAAAATTAGTTCGGTAGTTCGGGTTTGGCGGTATAAGAGCCGGTGGGGCAGTGATAACGCACATTTGTTTGCAAAGCACCGGATCTCACTTCGGTTGCGATGGAGTACTTGCACAACTGATGAGCTGAAATCAGAACAAAACAAAGCCCGTTTCTTTTCAAATGTAGTGCTCGCCGGATGAAATGAGGTCTGGGCATGCGAATTGCAGTCGGGTAAGGGGGTTAGTTAACCATAATTGCATCAATCCCACAAAGTACTTCCGATAGAACTGTAAGATCTACATTCACGTTTGTTGATCTCTGGCTTACGTGACTTAATTCCGATGCCAAACCGGACGTAAAACCGGACAACAACTGTAACAAAGCACTTATTCGGTTTGAGTTTATTCATAAACTTTGTCTGTTGTCACTGCCAGTTGTTTTCTGGCCCCTTTGTTCAAATTACCTCATTCCCTAAATTGTGTTTACTGTATTGTTTTATATTCGCATGAATAGGAATCATCAAAAAAGAGAGTGTTAACCACTTTAGGTTTTCTCATTGGGCCCAACAAGAATAGCCTGGCGAACTAAAAGCAACTGAATAACTCAACAAAACAAATTCTCACGTTCAGGCGAAAGAACCTATCAGAGTGGACTCAAAACTAGTAATTCTGCAAACTAATCAAAAGCTTTTTAAAAACACTCGTCATTTTATTTCTCCGTATCTTGCGTAGGAGGACGAAACAGTAAGGAATAATTTGTAGGACAGTTGTTGCTACTGAGTTCGCCCATTCCTACGCAAGCAAACTGAAGTAGAATGCCTTCACTTCTACCTTTTCGTGTTGGTCCATTGAAGATGCGTCTCCAATAAACTTAACCCATTATGTTTTATCTCTCCATTTCATCGAATCTACTGTCCATCTGTCCGATGATTGAGTAAATACAATCAGTGCATCAAGAAGTAACCATTTCAGCAACATATTTTCCATTCTATTTCTATCCGAAAAATAGCTTGTATATTAACGTCGGGCGACTTTAAATGAATTTCTGGTTCATATAAGACAAAAGATTTATGTCTTACGTATCTTCCAGTTTGTCCTCTGGTTATTCAAACCCATTCCCCTTCTGCATCAGCAGTCACCTAAAATGTACACTAAACAACAATTCTGAGGTATTTTACCAACAATTTATGGTTTTCGCTCTTCTTTTAGGTTCGTTTTCAACACGTATTCTATGAGTTTCTTTGTGGTTTCTCCTTGGCACAGAAATGAACCTTTTGGAAGTCTGTTTCCGTTTTCTGTAGTCATTTGAAGCATGCAAAATTAGTGTGTACAACGGAATTCACGTTGAACATCATATATCTGGATAAAAGAGATTTGTCAGAAATGCACTGATTGCCTGAAGCAAAATACGGGCTCTTAATTTGCTTTTTCCTCTTGCACACGGTTTTATGCACGGACGTTAAACCCGAAATTTGTATAAGATAAGGGGACCCAGTAAAAGGATGAACATGCAGAACAACGACTGATTAAATTTCAGTTCAACTAATTTGTAACTAATTCGATACAACCGACTCTGGTTAGTTCCATGTGTGATAGTGAGGGTAACGCTGTGTTTGAACTAAGTGATGCTCACTGACCAGTGAGCAGTGACGAAATATCCAAAAATATGTAGAATACGTTTTTTGTCTTCGGCATGTGAACATACCTAGCCTGTGAAAACCTCAAATATGACAAATTTCACGTAGAGAATGTGACCTGGCCACAATAAGTAAGTCAATGATTGATGTTTCCCAGAACTTGTAGAAGGCTAACGCAACCACTTCTCTTTGCTTCCGGTTTATAAAGCACACCGGGAGTTTTACGACTAAAAACAATAACACCGGCCATCCATTGTGTTGGCTGTGTAAACGTGAACCGTGTGACTGATACGTGGTCACGTTAGTGTTGAGGACCGTGCTTCAGAATTTTTGAACCACATCGACAGTATGGATTGTTATAAAGTGATAGTACGACGCTGTGTTGATAACTTGCAAATACTGCATATACACGGGCATTTGACAGCTATAAAACTCTAATGTCCATCTAGATTCGCCATTTCGTTGCATCTTTCGACAGAAAAGTCAGCCCGACATGTTTGCTGGTAGAATTTTGACATATATGATAAGAAATACTAGGGGAGATGTTGGTATATGTTAGTTCACCTTTTAGTAAAAGTAAAGTAGCCGGGATTAATAGTAAGTAAGTGTAACTTTCCTCTGTGCATGCAGCAACACTCCACGTTTACTTCGTGTTCAAGCTAAATGATGCTAAAAATCAGGTCTCTTCCATGTCTGACCACTGGCTTAAGCGTGTGCACCTTTTATCCCCCTGGAACGGAAAGACCGAGTGAGGCAATCTGATGCCTGCTGAAAAGTGTTCCGATGCCCTCTCATCTAGGTTCCATATTTGAAAAAATGTTTGATTTCTCCAAAACATGGTTGTCACCAGCTACAGATGGCACAATCAACACATTACTTGGCCCCGTTTTACTTGTAGTTGCTCTTCTGACTCTTGGTAAAATTATAACAGCAGAGGTCATTATACACAGTGGCAAGAGTGCTATTTGGAACATAAAATTCTGAAAGGGATAACGGAGATCCACGTTAGTTTATCTTCGGGATTCTAACAAGAGTTCAATGGAAAGTCAAGTTTGGTGTTTGCAGAGCAAGAATAATGCAAACGTGAAGGTGTACAAAGCGCAGTAGTTTAGAGCTGATCGTCGACCGAAATTTTAGAATCCTGGCAATTTGGTACTTGCGTACATAAGAAGAATAGTGAAATGATGTGATCCAATTTGTGTTCAAATAATCAAACAAACAGATGATTTGGTGCAAGTGCAAGCCATTGGCTAGATGTTTTGTTTCCTCTCCTTGTTTCAATCCACACTCACTGGTAAATTTTACCCAACTGCGCATGCAATATCAATCAAATTCAATACACCTTATGGTCAGCCATCGACATCCGCGTTCGTGGATTTAGTTGACTGTCAGTGCACGCCTGGTGGCAGCTTAGATAGACTCGACAGGCGTTCCCGCGGAGTTCGGTAAATGCGAGTTTCTTCCAAGCGCAAACTACGCTTTGCTTTTGTCTTTACAAACCAAATGCAGGTTTTGTAGCCCCACATCATGCACCAGTGAGCGGAATTGTCAGAGGGCAAATCCAGTTCCGTGAAACCTTATCACGTTTACAAACCGTTGTGTCCTCCACCACGTTTTTCTTATGTCACAGTCACAGCTATTCGAATCCCGGTTTCAACATGAGGCTTGGTTTGAAATCATCCGTGTGCGGACCTACAGAACTGCTTTGATCATTTAATATGGGGAAGAGGAGGAGCAGCAGGCAGACATCAGAACTCAAAGTGACACTGAACTAATAAAAAATGAGATCCAATGCTCAGTAGGCGGCACGTGTATGCTATTTTGGCTGGCTTCAATTTGTATTATTTATGACTTGTCACACAAACGACTTACTTTTATGGTTTAAGGAGTGACAACATTCAGTTGAAGTCAGGCAGCAAACCATGGTTTTGCTTTTTCTATCCATGAAAGCGCTTTTGAGCTACCTCCATTAAAACCTATTAACGTCACAAGGCAATTAATCTTGATTAGGAGCAACAGAGCCTCAGACTTAGTCTTACGCCCATATTTCGTTGAGTCGTTCAGATGATTCTCCTGATGGTTATTCACAAATTGGAAGTAGTCCTTATCTGTGGATAACTGCAAGGTCAGCAAATGTCCCGAATACCACTGGTTCGCATGCTCGCTCATTGTTGCGATTGTTGCAATTTTTGCACTAGTCTATCCGACCCACTCCTGATGGTCTAGCATGCCAAGAATGTTTCACTGCATCCGCTTTGGGTAATGAATTTTAGAAGTCTAGGCTGATTCTATTAGGGTATCCAATAGTCTTCCGCGGTCTTGACAGACAAGTGATACTCAATTTGCTTTTACATTCAGCATTTATTCAAATCTCACTAAGACTGAGTCTAGCGTATTTTACTACCTAGATTAAACTTACGGCCTCAAAACTACTTGTCGACCACGGGGTTGTAGTCATGTTTCTTCCCAGACTATGTATTCTCGGCGTAGCTCACAGATGTTTTTTCAAAACATGTAACCACATGAATCCTACCCCGTCGGTTGTAGTGCTTTCTGGTAGTTGCTCGTTTCCAATAAGCCATCCAGAGTTACAGTTCTCGGCAAAGTCATAGACAAACTAGCCATTGTTTTTAATGATTTTTCTTACAGAATCTCCTGCGGTAGTTTTCTTGCCGAATTTCGGGAAATTGCGAATACTGTGTCAATGGCTCTCAGATTTCGACGATCTCAAACCCACTCTTTCCTACGAATACACACTGGAGTTCTCCATAAAAATATCCCGATGGTTCGTTGATAGATCAAAAGATATTTTTGTTGTTGAAATTCCTTGTAAACCCGAATAAGTATAGCCATAGGACCACTATTTATCTACCTGTTTAGGTACATGGAGCAGCTACAAATTTGACTTCACCTGAGCTGATCGGTGTTATAAGGATTCTAGCGTACTACAATTAAACTTAAATAGCACCAATTTAATCGTTGAACGTTCCCCGTCACCGATGAGACAGGAAGATTAGGAGTGGTGCGTTCACACTGTGTGGAGATGAACCACTCAGTAAATTCAAACAAATTATAAGTTCTTAAGAGGTTATCAGGTCTGGTGAAAGGTGATATGTGGTCTATGACATACACATCGAGTGTTCGTCTGTACTATCAAAACTTGCGCCTGTCGAACTCAGTTCATTCAGAAATTGAAACCGTTATTTTTTATCGTCTGTTCTAGCTCATTTCCCAAAACTGGAAGATAAAAATAATTGCCCCAATTAGAACTACAAGCCTACCTAGTTTGTGCGTGTCGGTAGAGTACTAGTTAATTGCTCCTCGGTGCAATCATACTTGAGCAAGCGCAAGAAAATCAACCGAGGGAAAATTCTGGAAATCTAGGGCCCGCTTTCATCAGTCGTCACCGATGTGGACACTAATGCGAACGGGCAGAAAAAAGTTTACCCGTTTCACATTTGAGATTTGTTGAAAGACAGATGTATCTAGTAACATGATAAATGTTGTTGATGAAAGGAACCTCCAAGCTTCAAATTTCGTATTCGACATGTTTTCTTGTCCTATAAAGCACACTGCCGGCAAAACGGAACACGTCAGATAAGGTGAGTCTGTTTCAATCTTTCAAGTTTGTCAAGCAAACAAAAAATATAGGGTGATCAAAATCTAACTGAACGTAAGTGTCGAATATATTGTGCTAACAGAGAGTGGTACAGTGACGTCTGTATTCCTATCTTTAACTGTAAATGTAGTGGAACTAAGGCAAAGGTCTTTATCAAACAAAATTTCAAGATCGTAGGAGTTTAAACATCAGTTGAGGCCAACTGAGCATCATGAATGGTCATTCCACTTTCCCTGACCGATTATTTCCTACCGAATGCAGTACATTATTGGTTTGATACGATTGGCGTCTCCAATGGGGTTGGTCGGTAAGTGGGCCGAAAAACTTCTGTTCTGTGACTACGCCTAGGCAGCAAGTTGCCATGTGCAGCAGGCTATGTCCAAAACTAACCAGCATTTTTACAGCGTCGGAGGAAACTAACCAGGACGTAGAAGCAAATTTCGTTCTCAGCCTGAATAAATTCAAGATTACTCTGAAGTGGCCCCTCCTCAACAGCACACCATTCACCTGTAAAATTTCTCGGATGTCGTCACAGGTTAGCACGTTGGATACTCACTACCTGAAAGTGCTAAAGGTTTGGATCTCTACAGGACTATAGAACGTTATGCTCAACGGAGTGGTAAAATCTGTCAGGTAATTAATTTTTGATACACGTTCAATCTATGGTTCATGGTCTCTTTTTCATCAGTCGCGTTTCGTTTCCAAAGAAGATAAGCACTTGACAGGAACAAATTGTCGGAATAATACATCTATAACAGACTAAATATTGCCACTAATTGCTACTCTACTAGCGTTAATTTGAACTGGGAACTGCCGGTCAATCTTGACAATTGACCTTTATTATTCCGTGTCCATCACGATGCTATGGCAAATTAGTCTACAATTATGTTAGCCTGCACTAAACGATACACTTCGATAATTATTAGGTATTTCTAAAATTATGGTATGTGACCATCGTCATTCACGTCAGGAAAAAACTATACCATCTCCTTTATTACATCGGAACTAGGTAAACAATATTTAGAGTCGGCAAAAATGTCCAGAGATGCAGTTCAAATGTCTTGGTAAGATCTCGTCTACGTAGGCATGCAACGTGATGCGCTTGGCATAGGAAAATTTGTGTGTAAATACTGCCTGGTTGACTAATTATTTAGGCCTTTTTCTACAAGCTGCAAGCACGTGTATTCTTGAAAAAACAAATATGTTCTTACCGAATTCTAAGTACTTTTCACACATCCGAACAATTCTGACATAAATTCGAAATAACGCGAGAAGTGACATGAACGTGTTTGGTCGGGTCGAATGTTGCCGTGCGATTAAAATGACATGGCCGGCATAAACAGATTACTAAAAGTGACTATACGATTGCGCCGCACTAGACAGTCCGTGTGGTTATTATATTTGACGCTCATTCCTGCACGGCCATGAGTCATTCCGTCAAATCACACGCAGTTTTCACCAATACGATTTACCATAGTTTGTCAGCTAGTTTTCACCTTCGATACTGCTACCAACCGTCGATCGGCTTCTGATATCAATTTGGCCGGTGAATATTTTGTCGGTTTTACTCCATTTTTGCCGACATATGTGAAAAGCTTTCGACAATTTCAAAAGTTTACACAGGTTTCGTTTGAAGTCGGGAAAATAAATCAGTGAATATCACAAGTTTCCTGGTGTGCATAGATAGAAATGTTTCGTCGCAACACTTTTCTCATGAAGCCACTCACGGTGTAAAAGGCGTGTGCGCGGTTCGCCCGAAAGCCGCGATAGATATTTGTTCACACACGTTTATTAGCGCCACAAAGTGCATGGTTATTTTTGTCCCCGTCACCGCGCCGACTGATACCGAAGAACCATAATTAATGACTTTTGGCTTGCAGTATTACGGAAACTTATACGAATGAATGAATCGGTTAACTGCACCTCCAAGAACAGATTACCTTGCCGCATCAATCAGTTTTGCTTGTATTTTACTTCAAATGGGGTACATAATCCAGATGACACGAGCGGATAGTTATTGAGCAAGTTTTCAGAGCTTATAAACTGCACCGAAAGACTATCAACCTACAAAGGTTCAAATTTTTAGCAATATAACTTACTTGTAAGCAAGTGCTTCTGAGAAAAATAACATCCTCGTTGGAGGTGATGAGTAGCCAGCATTTTGGTTTGCCAAGAGGGGTTTGCAATCAAACCTCTGTTCTGAGGAAGGCTAGCTCAGGTATACCAAAATATCAGTTCATTATCATTTGCACCGTGTTCCTGACAAAAGCGATTTTTCATATGCGAAACTGTTTCTATTTACCAAGAACCTCAATCATATCTGTTACTTCACTTGGAAAATAATTTTTCACTGAATAATATTCGCTCTCCTAATGCGAAACGATCCAAAGCACTTACCGAACTTTGTCTCAGTAAAGACAAGTGCTTTTGCTTCAAGTTTTCTGACTTTGACAACAGATGCTGCCGCATCACATGAGTATTATTCCGAGTGTTCCTTAGGCCTCACAGAAGGGAATTACCAATCTACAGTGCATTCGGCGAGTGCGTTTTGCACAGGAGTCTTTTGCGCAGTATGACGAAATAACACCAAATTGGTTTTGTTGCGTCACGTGTGGGATTGTTAAATGCAGACAAAATGACCTGAATGCATACCTGCTTGATTTTTACCTCTACAGATGTGAAAAATCGATTATCAGGTCTTCCTAACATGAATGCTTCTTCTTAATGATGCTTTTACTCGGGATATGTATGCCGATGGGATTAGCTATTCGCCTTATTTGAAAGCAGTCACCGAGAACGCATTGGTTAGAAAACGAGGGAGGCTAGTTGCAAAACTATTC
Source organism: Fasciolopsis buskii (assembly GCA_008360955.1). Classification (NCBI taxonomy): domain Eukaryota; kingdom Metazoa; phylum Platyhelminthes; class Trematoda; order Plagiorchiida; family Fasciolidae; genus Fasciolopsis; species Fasciolopsis buskii. The sequence goes on along the minus strand of LUCM01004270.1, from coordinate 212,212 downwards.
CCCTGGGATTTCAATGGTAAGGGAGTAGCAACGAACTGCTAACAGTCGTGACGTTTTTGTGCCATTATCCCTTAAACATAACGATATCCATCGTCTGCTTTGAACCTGTTTTGCTATGATAAACTAACGAACACACTGCAAAGTGGGTCCAGTCAGTAATGTAATAAACACACTATGAAGACCACGTCCACACGTGATCTATTGGAACGAAGATTGTTCTATTTTTGCCACCTACGATTGTCGGCTGTTAGTGAATAAAATCACATCGAATGCGATCAGCAAGTGTTCGAATAAAATTTCCCTCGCGACAGACAAAAATACTATACTGCGGGAAGGTTGAATTCATTTCTTACTTTTAATTTTTTGAACAAAATAATTTACTTGAAGAAAATTCATTATGACGAAAGCAGAATAGAGATGTTCGATTTGATCGATGGCGCGCTTGTTTTTTTCATAGATCAGTGGCATTTTGAAATCTGCTTTTCTTTGTTTTAACTCCGCTCTCTTCTTTCAGGCTGTGCGGAAAAAGTTTCGAATGCCAATAAAAGAAAAAAAGGTCTCCAGTAGGTGACTGAACGATTTCAAACGTCCGAGCATTGTTAACCTGACCGCAAGATCAAAGAAAACAATTGGGGATGCCGGTTTTCGTCGTCCTGCACGCAAACTGCGAATTTTGACCACAGTAAGTGGCAATGCTTTCCAGGTTTTTCGTTTCAACTACTGCCCCTGTCAAAAATCATCAATGTCATCTGTGAGCTGTCGACAAACACAGGCAAATATGAAATAAAACTTTTCAGATAACTACCTTTATGGCTCCAGTAACCCCGATTTACTGGAAGGAAAAGACAGAACAGATGTATTCAAAATGCAGCTAGCCCCATTGAACCTAGGCATGCATAGGGGTTGTACCTCGTTCAATGGTGTTTCGAAAAGCCATGCGAGAAACAAATCCCGATTTGTTACTGGGACTCAGGACTGCTAAGCAGAACTAGGCTATTTTGGGTTTAATATTCTTACGGGCTAGTGATAGCCTGAATGCTTTTTCTATTTAGTTTTGCTTCCAAGTGCAATCAACGCCCAGTTTGACAGTTTGTCGTGCAGCTCACAATGAGAACTAATCTAACCGTTTGAAAATTTCCTGGGTGTCGTGAAGTGTAAATCCGATTAAACGTTGTGCCTTTGACTACCTCATATTTACCGAATTACCTATTTATGTCTGTTTACATTCACTCTGTTTGTCCTGGCTGAAGCGAAGTAAATACAAGACAGGTTCCACAATCCACTGATTTTTTCCACCGAATTTTTAACTGGACTTGTTATTCGCGAGATAGACGTTGGCCCCATTCGGTGCCCTCATGAAATCTCAAAGCACGGTCTTGAAAGTTCTGATTATTATTTCATAACTATTACACACAATCTGACAGACATGCGTATATTAATAACAACGAAAATGACCACCACATCAGCTATTTTCATATAAATGGGATTGGTGCTTGCGTCAGGTAAATTCGAAATAAGTCTCGCCATTATTGGCATTTGGAATTCTCATTAAGTCAGCCACCACCACCATTATTACTACTGTCAATAATAATAATGACAACAATGCCGCTATAATCAATACTGCTTCTAATGCTATCATTAATACAGCAGCCAGTGGTGATGTTAATACCAACACGAATACCCTCTGCTGATGATGTCAACACCGACAGTTACACTGTTGCTGGTGTGATATCCAGCACTATGAGTTCTGTACAAATACTGTTGGTTCATTTGCCAGAAAGGTCGGGAATTGAAAAGCTCTCATGTATTCCCGTATCGAGAGATTCCAATTATTTTGTTCACACCACAAAGTGACATACTCGCTGATCATTTAGGAAAGATTAAAAAACGATCACTTTTCCAGTAATCTTGTTTAGAGCGGCTGCAATGCTCATTTATAACAAGTTCAAGAGTGGCGACTCTAATTGAAGCAAAGTAATAAATCGCCAGATTGATTTCAGGTCAATTCGTCTATTCCTGGATCACTTGTGTTGTAATTTGCATGCATTCTGCTTGGTACTCATAAATAATGACCTGATTAACTTGAAATGAACAAGAGGAAGACAGTATAAGGGAGGAACTCCTTTCTCTCCAATAGCAACTCCCCAAGGAGCAGTTCGTGATTCGAAAGAATTCGATGTATTTCTAGGAGAAGGGTTTAGTCGCGTGCAACTGGATCTGGTTTAGCAGAAAATGGGCTCGAATTTTGTCATTCATAGAACGATCAGTGGGTGCTTTCTCGGCAAAATCTGCTTGTTCTAACTCTAGCAAGCCATTATTAATCAAGACTATATTTTGTTATTCACTCTGGGATTTGAATCATTCTTTAGTGAACAATTACACAGTATTAGCTAAATTAGAAAAACAGACACTTCAGTAGAGAATTGGCCAAAGACTGAGATTACTTGTCCGGCTGTCTCATTATTTCTATACGGGATGTGTGGGCATTTACAGAAGAAACCAATAGAACTGAAATTAAAACGTTATCGACTTAAATTATTGAAAACAGGAATTCTATGTACCGTGAGCAAATAGTTAAGATTCGTGCCACTTTAAAAACGAATGTAGCCGATAAAACTAAAGGTCATAAAAAGTAGAACACATTGTGATTACAAATTTTTATCACATATTGGATAAAAACCAATCTTATTTATTATTCTGGGAGTGCCCATCCCTTAAAAAGAAAGTTGATGGTAAAAAACTGTCTTGCAGTGTCATCATGACTGAGGATGAAACAATTAAGATCTAGACACCAAGCTGAGTATTCCGACCTTCATAGAATCCAGCGACCGGGACTACGAACAACATAAATCCATTGAGATATTTTAACGTTGATATGAATTAGTGGTAGGAGATTGAATGTTTTCATGGAATAATCATTATTAATGATTACACAACAATTTGTAGTAAAGAAGGTTTTCCATCCAACACTTAGTCAAGAAGAAACACCATGCATTTTAAAATACAAACCTAATGCACATAAAAACGCATCAAGATTTTCTACGATGTCTAACGAGTTGGTGCTAAATCTGCCATTGTCCAAGTGCAACCGTATGCGATCACCGCGATTTGCAATGCATTGCCTGTTTCTAATTGTGAATGATATAATGTTAATAAAAGCGTTGTTGGTAGATGTAATGCGCCAACGTTTCGATTACCGTGCGTAGTCCTCCTCAAGGCAAGTTTTACAATCAAAAAGAAACGTTTGCACATTACGTATACCAACAACGCTGTGTTACTAACCTTATATCATTCACAATTAAAAACCAATGCATGGTGCATCGATTTTTCGATACAATCCTTACATCATTTGGTTCTGATATTGCCTGATTCGTTGGATAGTTACGCTATTTCGCCACATTGTGAGCAATCAAGATTTCCGCTTCTTCCCACTGACTCCGCGACTCCGTTGCAATTTTTGCAAGCAACAACAGACTCGGATTGCCTTGCGCCAAATTGCACCGGTGTCACCGGTGTCCATAAATCTGGGCTGGTTTGTTGTGTATTTGGAATGAATTGCATCAAAGACGTTTATGGAGACAATTGGGATGGGTCAATCCAGCCAGTCTTTAATCACTGCACCATAACCAACTTGCAGTGAACGCTACCGATGCTCACTGACACCCGTGAACAAAATGTACGGCAAACCGCCGTTAGAACCAAGACTTATTAGTTGGCTAGCTGCACTTTAAGATGACAGTTGAGCTAATCAGATCAACAAATAGCAAATGACACTCAACAACCAGACACGAATAGCCGGAGCTGGGTGGAGGTTCAGAGACAAAGGCGATCTTATCGGATTGGGTCAGAAACAGCATTACTGAGGTAACTCTACAGTTTGGTGAATTCCACTCGATTTCCTGCGTCAACAAAGTGTTTTGTCGGTCTCATCCTTTGTGTACATTACTTTCAATTGCATCTGCTCGTGATTCATTGGTCTACATTGCCTAACTTATCATTCGGAATCAATTCGAACAAAATGCAGTGCAAGCAGGCAAGAATGCCACGATTGGTTAGATAATGAATTCATTTGTCACGCCTATGAGTTTTCTAAGCAATAATTGTGTTCTTTTCCTACTAACTGATATTCAGTAAAAATAATGCGCCACAAAATGTTGTCAATCCATGAAAGATTATCCTATTCAACGGATAAACAAAGTTACAAGGGGCAAATTGGCCCAACAAAGGCCAGACAGGTTCCTTTCTTACAGGGGTGAATCATTGACTGCGGAATGTGTATTTTTCCAAAATAAGCAAAACTATTTGTTCCACAAGGCTGTTTGAGTGACAGACAGAAAATGTTGAGGAACGGCAGATACAACTACGCTGTCCAGATTGAAGAGAAAAACCGGTCAGTGCACTTTAAGCACACGAATTACAAGAGGCCTAGTATTTGTGAAATGAATATTCTTTTCCCGAAACTTTTCAGGACAATATGTTTGGTTGAAACCTTTCGACAAAAAGCAATGTGGAAGGTTGTGCAGTGTACTGTTTGAATTCGGGTCGCTTAGAACGAAGAACGCTAACACCACTAGCAGCTTTCAGTTGAAAGCAGAAACAAGAAATCTTCGCCTGAAATGATGCGATGAAAAGACGGAGAGTGAGGGCGTGAAAGAGAGCGAGCGAGCGAAAACGCACCGTTGTCGGTGGTGTGGCTCTCAAGTCGTAAATCAGTGCTATCTCTACTCACATTTTTCCGGAAAACTGTGCACGAATTTCGGCATTTTTATCATAATCGGGCGAGCTTATTAAATGCTCACAGTGACAACAAAATCTGTATAAACGCATATGCAACCGTAATAAAATCCCATGGCTTCTGATGGGAAACCCACTTCAAGGGTTACTCCCCGCTTAACCATTTGCGAGTCAAAAGTGCAGTTGTAGACTTTGAGCTCGTTTTGAAGATTCCGTAAATCAAAAACAACTGATTAAAATGTTGTTGTCTTTTAGTCTCATCTGATTAGGGTCCATGGACTGCAGTTTTTCTGTACTTGTACTTTTACGTGTACCTTCAACGGAAGTCGTGCTTGTTGTGAGGGCCACAGCAGAAACACGCCGTAATGATCACATCGTTTGGTTTTACTGTAACTATAACCGTTTCTGGTAGATGCAAACCTTCCCAGAGTAAACGATATCGGCTCACCTGGTGCGCTCCTCCGCTTTCACAGCGTTGGACAAAGAATAGCCATTACGAGATCGGGTCACCAGTGGCGCTGATCAACCCAATATCATTAATTATTTTGGAAGGCACATGTGGACCCTGGTCATACCTTGGTCTGTATTTGGTCCCATGTGCATCTAGTCTAGAGCTACACCAGCTCGAAACTTATCTGTCCTGCACAACTGATTCTAGAAATTAACTGCCGACTAGAAATCCAATACATCTCTGCAACTCAGTTACTGACAACATTTGAGAGAGCATGATGTTAAATTCAAAGATCCCTTGCGAGCAACAATAAGAGCCGAGCAGAACTCAAGATAATAAAAAGTCACAAGCACATGCCTACAATGTCAGTTGTTTTAAAACACGCTTACTAATCCGTCCTTACGGAAGACACACCTAATGAGATTGGCGAAGGTCTAGGACAATGAGTGGCTAGGGACCTGAGGACTGACAGAATGCTGCATTGTAGTGAAATTGCAGAAAAATGAAAAGGGCTTCGATTAGCCCTAAGATCCTCATTCCATGTAGGCTGATTACGAGAAGTGGACCAAGGAAACAAAGGTAAGGGGAGTGGTTGAGCAATCCAGCGAAAAAGGAATCTATTCTGGTAAGCATCATCCATAGCATTGATAGTACATGTTATGGAGTAGTTGTTTTGTCAGCTTTTACAGCATTGCTGTTGCTCAGAAATCGAGCACAACTCAGTGGGTCGACATGAATCCTACATCCTCATTTGAAGCCATCAGAAAATTACACTTTCTGAAAAGTCAAAATACAGCTGGATAGAACGGGGATTTCTGGTACATTCTCATGAATTATATGAAATGTTGGCACTAGACTTGACAAAATTCCTCTGTTCATTCAGTGACAAGAAACAAACTATTAAGAGCTAGCGTAAATCGGTGTTCATATCAACTCACAAGAGTGATAATGGGTTCACTTATGAAAATCATAGAGTCGTTAGACTGCGAGCCTCATTCCCCGCCAATTATCTGGTACGCCCAAGAGTTACGCTTTTGAAAATGAAGTCGTTTTCCAGGCCGGTTGGTGCTGCGCCGACCGAATCCCCATAAAATGTCACTGAGCACGGATATTTGATTAGTTGGGTCGCAATCTGTTTTTTGTTTATTTAAAAGTGGCATCTGATTCTGTCTACGGTGCTCTTCTTTGGTATTGCCTTTCACTAACGGGTGTGGCCGAAAATACATTGTTTTCTAAAATTGCGTGTAAACTGCCGAATTTGAGGTCGTGTTCGTGGTGCTTATTCACCTGAATTCGACACTAGCATTAGCATTGTTCGTCGTTGACGTATTATGCTTTTGTTCTTCAACGCTGTAGTTGGTAGGATGATGAAAATATTTCTGCTCAGATATGCCACTTTTCAAATTAGGTAATGGTTTTAAGATCAGCCAGTGAACAGCCTCATGTAGGTCCAGTTTTAGCAGCCTGGAAATTCACATACATGTCAGGTGGTAGCAATAACTGTCTGGATTCAGTGGCGTTCTGAGTGATATCCCGATAGTGTTCATTGTTTGTACACGAGTAATGGTTGTTCAGCCGAAACGAATTCCAACCGAACAGATCTTTACCACCACGACCGCGTTGTGCACTAAATACGCTATTTTCAAATCTTGGGGAAAGTGATTCCGAACAACAATAAGAGCTTTTTTGCATTTGCTGGGACCTGTTGGCTCTTGTTGAGGTAGACACATGGATGTGCTTGGCCTAGTTATTGGCATCGGTCGACCCATTGGGAACATGTGCAACTCTCCTCAAAAAAAAACTCTGGGTGCAATTGCAAATTTACACAGATAACATGTAATAAGATCGGAACCCGAACCCGATGCCTGTCGAATGAAAGGTTGAAAGAAGGATCCCGGTTCGCGCGCTGGGAGTGGATCCCAACAAGCAGCTGACCAAGCAAAAATTAAGATAGGTTTCCTTCCAAGATTTTGTCTTAGTGCCAAGTGAAACCCGTTCTAGTTTGTCAAATTACAAATGTTTCAAATTTCCACCATGTTCACCACGTTTTGGAACTAAATATTGGGACTGTTTTCTGATTGCAGTATAGGTTAGCAACGGAGAGCGATCAATTAGTTTTCTGAAGTTGTTGACAGCAATACTACTCAATATTGTTCTTCGTCCGAATGGTGCCATTACAAACATTGATGTTTTGGAAATAGAAAAATCCTATTTTTAATCTTTTTTATTTCTCACTATCTCTAACTTGGAGTGATTGTGATGAACTCTCGGTCTTTCAAAACTCCACATGAAATTTTGCATGATTGGTTTGAGCTTCCACCTCACCGAAAATAACGGGAGTTTCACGTTTTCCAACCTCTGCGTCCCGGTTTCGATGTTTTCAACCTTGACGGGGAGGACTATTTTCTCATTATCGTTTTTGAGGCAAGTGCTCAATTAGTTCAAGCAGTTTTGGACTTCCAAAATGAAAAACATTCTGGAAGAAACAGTGGAAAAAGATTCCATTTCGTTTCGCAAATTAAGTATGCCCCATATAACCAAAAACAGCATCACAATCCACGGACAAAAAGTCGTCCGTTAAGTTGCATTCTTCATCTAGTTCATTAGGCATTCTCACAAAAACTAAATCTGTAAGAATGGAAGCGGCACTTGCTTGTTTTAAATAGAATAATTAGGTTTTATCCACCAATGTTTTCAATGATATAAATTACCCCGTTAATTTTCGCTGGTCCGAACACCACCAAGTGAAAGTCACCAAGAAAAGTCGTCTATTTTGGGTTTCATAGTTGAAAAGTAATCTCCTTGTTCCAGTGAGCCTTTCGGGTTCACAAGTTGGTAATTCACGCCATCCATTTGAGTTGTGTTGCGTGAAATTTCCCGTTCGTTTCAACCTCAGACAATGCGACTTCTGCAAAATTGCCCGTCCAGGCTTATCGAGTCTCAACATACTGTTAAGAGCTATGGAAGCACTGTACAACTAGTTTATAAACGTTAGCCAGTCATTAGTACAGATTCGATGCACTCGCAGTTGGATATGAACACAGTACGACCTAGTGTGTGTGTGCATATGGATCTTCCGATGGACTGGTGAGCTTGAACGCAACACGGTAGATCGGCAATCAGTCGACATTCTGCACAAACACAAATCATTTCATTCTTGTGGGGAATAAGTGCATAGTTGATGTAAACACTCATATATACAAGTAAATAGCATCTTCGGATTGACAGAACTCAACAAATGAGAATGGGTGCAGTATGGCTAATTTTGCTTTTCATGTTGAACAATCTGTGACAGAATGATAGACCACCGTAAAACGAACTAAATCGGACTCGGGAACAGTACAAGCTAATCTAGCCCAAATCATCACAGTTTGTTTACTGCAGTGCTTGTAGTCCTCAGAAGGAATTCATTTGGTTTGCTGATGTGGGATGATTTGGAATCTCTAAACAGGTTGAAAATTGCGGGTATCAGGAAAATTTGCCTCGACAAATTCAGGGAAGCATGAATGCTACCCGGTTCTAGTCCAAAATGATCCGTTCTCTTCGCGACCAACGGGAAATATTTTTGACTGCGATTATTAAAACGTTTTAAACATCGTGCAAGTTCCACTTTGCTATCTCACATGTTCCTAAATATTTTTCTGATCACCCGAGCTTAAACAAGTTTTTTTACTTTTCTGTTCTGTGCAAATCAATGTGGTTGGGAAACCATGGATTTTCGCAAAGTTAATCATTCTGCCAATCTTTCCGTTGAGTCTCCGAACGTCGTATTGTGCTGTTTTTATAATTACAACAGAGTATACTTCAATAAAGCAGTTAACACTGAATGTATTTGGTTTATTTCAGCGACCACTGACTCACTCAAGCTTTTTTCAGTTTGCTTGCTTCTGTGGTCTGATTTAAACGCTTGAGAAGACCCAACAGAGATATAGGAACACGCGAAGGGTTTGGCTGCTTCACAATTAGTTGAATATGGCACCCTACTGTGGTCATTAGAAATGGCATAGAGAAAAAACACAGTAAGGTTGCCAGTTATCGTGACCGGAAGTCATGGTCATATGCTCAAACTGCTTTTTTCGTTTGTGTTACGTGTATTGTTTTAATTATTGCCACGCGGCTAGCTTATTTGTGAAGCTTACATCACACCTTCTGGAGCTACGGATCAGAGTAAACTAGACGAACTCGCATACCGATTTTGAACGCAAACAGTAGGGCTGTTTAGACATAGCGCTGCCACTTAGACAGCCGCGAGTATCGGGGATTTTGCCTTTGTTTCGCAGTGTAATATAGATGAATCTCAGTGATGTGTCTGGCAGTACGTTTAAACTTAAAAGCGTGATGTTTTTTGTCCTTGTTTTGATGTTATCTTCTGTCAGCCTATTGGACGTTCATTTATTCATTCGGACAGTTGATTTTGTCATTTGACTTGTCTAACTCGCCCAGCAGTTCTAAGTTATGTGGTGTAAACAAAAATCGTGTATTTCCAAAGCAACGTCCCGTTAAGAGCTGAACTAGATCCTCAAACAAGAAGCAAAATATACTGTGCCTAATGGCGGTTTGGAATCCACCGCTTGCTCTATCCGCTGTTTTGCCCAGAAAGAAACAGATTGGCGTTAACAGTTGATAACAAGCTTTATCCCAAAGTACATTTTCTTCGGGATAACATTCACTTGTGAACTCAGGATCGTGTAAATTATTGGCACGTTTAGTCGTGATACAAATCTGAGAAGCTGCTGAGCTAATCCATATCGAGATATATTACGGATGTGTAAACTGATCCAGATACAATGTATGGGGGAAAATTTGTCCAAAGGAAATATCACTGGAATGCCAGTTACCTGTACAAACTCTTATTGGCATTAACGTTTCTGTGACCAGACTGTTGTCAAAAGCGTTATTATTGATATCGTAACAATACACTCAACCTCGTAGCTTGACCAGTACTTACTGAAACATCCACCACATGCATTTTTTGAGTTGTTTTTTCCTGCTGTGCGGAACGTTGCCCAGGGCCCGGCGACTGTGTATATTTTACTTACTGCATTAAATTAACCAACGAAGCACTGCATCAATCAAAAAGCACTATTCGTGGCGAAACCGCGCGAGTAATCGAAAGTTATCGTTATTGATCAATCTTTATTTCAGGACGATAAGAATTGGATTCCTTTTATTTATCCCAATATAATTGTATTTGTAAGCCTACGTTTGATGCGGAGCTCGCACTAGGGCAGACCAAGGTTTTCACGCTTAATTTGTACTTCGCAGTTTTCCTATTCTTCGGGAATTGAAGCCGACTGACAATTGTTCCTATAGTTCTATAAAGTTTAGGCAAAGTTTGTGAGGTAAGATCTTGAATAGTTCTTTATAATATTATAGGTGTGTATGGCATTGAGTATTAGTGTTGTGGTTATGACACCGGTAAGTGGCCTATGCATAATCACCACAAGAGAGCTCCGAAAGTCAATGTTTATTAAAATCTAAGGAGTCAGATGTGACCAGAAGACATAGCATATTCACATTACACTGGCTGAACGCATATGTGGTGTGAAAGAATCAGATGCAACAGTTATGCAAACGCACCGGTGAAAAAGAGTAGACAATTTTGGGAGCGGAACTCGAAATGCGCCAGCAGGATGGGGATGCAAAAGAAAAATGTTCTTAAAAGGCATCGGTTTGTGGACGATATCCCATCGTCCCTATAGAGTGTACTAAAAAAAGAAGTTTGGGGCACACAGTTTCTGTCTTCATATTTCCTCAAAATTATGAGAAACTTCTGCGCTAAACGGAAAAAAACACTACTTCTAAATGTCTGTGCAGGAACTTACCCAAAATTCGGTGCATCTGTTGGCTTTCCTTACGGTTTCCGATTTATCAGTATTTCGATTTATCTAACGCAGTTTTTGTTTGTCGGAGTATCAACTTTAAAGCGTATTTCCGAAATCCCATCCTCAATTAACGGTTGGCAATTTAGTTCACACGCCCTATTCAAACGCCTGCACGGTTGGTGATGTGCTCTTTCACTACTGTCAGTTTAATCCAGCGTTTGTTTCACCATCAGAATCAGAGGTCACCGCAGTCGACGGTTTCCCAGTTAGCAGCTCACCGTTTTCTGGCGTACACAGAAAACGACTGCAAATAGGCTAAGTCCAAGTCATCCGTAGTGATGTCAAAATTTGTCCAAATTCGGGCGTAATTTTAAAATGGATAAGTACTGATAATTTGCCAATCTAGAGGAGGTTTAAGAACGACAAATCTCCGAAATCCAATGATTCATGACATACGTTAACAGTCTTGGTCCTACTTGGAGCTTTGTACTGTGAGACTTGAGTACTGAACGGACGGCCTTCAAATCAGCAAAAAAAATAAATTCACGATTCATTTTCGCCTGTTTAGAAATCATTTTCACAAAAAAGAACTTTCATCCATACTTCGATGGAAAAAGTCCTTCGATTATTAACTAATAGAAAATGTAAGCACTGTTCATTAGAGTAATTGCATATTTCATAGTATGATTTGCTTCCAAAAACATTATTATCAGAACGACTTATTCCGTTAACTGAGAGAATTTCGACAGCAGTTTTAAGGGATCGGTTGCTCGTTAGAGCTATGGAGCATAGTTTTTAAGCGAATGCGTTGCCTCGCACTGAACTGTAATGCAGAAAAGCTCTGACTTCTGCAAACTCTTGGCGTCTATGAAATTCGACAAATCGTTTCTCGTCAATGGCTAGTCGTGCTTGATACTTACTGTCCCATCTTGATCATTATTTGCTGTCGCAGAGCTTTAGGCGAATGCAAGTTGATAAACTGATTTCTGTAGCTTCCAAGCTTTAAGAGCACTAGTTTATTCGATGAGAGCTGTAACTCGTTAGAAGTAAAGTTTTCAGATAGGCAGTAAATGCCTACCAGACAATAGTACTGTATCAATACAATACCTTTTCCTCTCAGCGGTGACTTTGTTCAAGTCCAGGAAATAAGTGTGGGCGATTTCGTGAATAATCTCCTGACTGCTGGCTTAGAAAACCCTAAAACAGATGATGAATTGGAATCGAATTTGTTTATTGAAACGAACAATCGTCCCCTAACTGAGACTTGGCGTCGAAGTATGAAAACCTTGGCTTCGATTTTGGCATCGGTTCATTCTTCCCGTCTTCCTGGTTTGCAGGTGAATAAATGAGCATTACTGTTGGTTGGATACTCTGACAGATATGGCTCAAAAGCAAAGTCGATGGTGCAAATGCTGTGTGCTCCGTTTCTAGAACCCATTCTCCTAAAACATAATCCGAAAAAAATCAAAGAATCACTAAATTTTCACAGTGAAAGTCCAAAAAAGTTGGTTTATTCCGGTGTATCATTCCCCCTGTTTTCTGGGCTATATTTGATACATCCGCAAAAGTTTATGATTTCATGTCAGGCACTATGAATTTCTCCTGAAATTTTACAGTAAAATGAGTTGTCGGAAGCTCCAGTAAGCAAAGTCCTCGTGAGTGTAAAGTTCATGAACTTTTACAAACCATTAACATGTTTTCATTAAGTTCGTTTTCCCTGACATTTGACCTAGGAATACGGGGCTCTGGTTCTAGTCACTATTTCACAGCACCTACTATCCAAACAACTGCAAGGTCGATTGCTAAATAATAAATTGAAAAACCCTTTTGCAGGTGAAAACACTTTGAATGTGGGCAAACTGCCACTATTTGGGGAGGTCGGTTGGGCCCTAAACGGCGAATCAAACTGCAGCCAGACGAGAAACTCCTTTTGTTAATTTTTTCATTTCGTAAACCGGCAAAATCGAACCACCCTCCAACCATAAGCTGCCTTGACAAAAGGCGTACAACGAGGCAGTTGTTCAGTTCTAAAATCTGTCGCAAAGTGAAAATTTGGTCAATATAGCCACCACACCGGGACAAATACCGGCTTGATTCTCATGCATGCATCTTTCAAGTGTAAATAGATAGTCGGGTGAGGATAATGCCCAACAGCAGTTTGGATGTGATGCTCACTAGCCAGCTGCTCTGTGGTTTTCACACTGGAACCTATCAACGTTCTTGTAAATCGGTACAATCACCAATTTACATCACTTCTTAGAAATCTATTCTGGGCATTTTGTTTTGGTGAGTACCGCATTGAGAATTCCAGCTGGAATGGCATTCGGCGATTTTTTTCCATAACCTGCTGTGTCGGACAAGTGGCTTTTGTCGTGGTGTGATCGCAGACTAGACGGAAACAACAGCGAGCTTGGTCCAAGGCATGACCAGGTTTACGGGTTTGGACCAGAATGATCAGCAATCCTCGAATGGCTAAAGCCAAAGGTGATCACATTCCGACCGTATATGATGATTTGACTTTTGTTAATCAGTGATCGAGCATCTTTTTCTACTGTAGGTTGGCAGCATCCAATTATGCTGCACTTAATTCGATTATTTACCGTTGTCAGTCGTTGCCGGCCTCCTGCATTGGATTCTCACAAGCATCTTAAATTTGCCAGTTTTGCACGCGTGAACAAGCAGCTTTTTTAAACTAAGATTTTTCTACTGTTTAGCAAATGTTTATCATTAGCCACTGGCGCCTGATTAGCAGCCCCTATTCAGAGTTCAAGATTTCTGGAGGGTATCATCGAATTCTCTTCTGTGTTGTGTTGTGGTCATTGATGTCGCCTAAAGCTTCTTCGCTTACGCAGCTTTTGATAGACATAAGCGACTTGGTTAACTTTGCATTGAAGGCAATTGATTCAAAGGCAAATGCATCGCCATAAAAATCGACGTACCACTTTTTTAGCTTCTCCTAAGGAGCTACCACTCAACATTTCATTCGTTATATCTTATTGTCACTAGCTATGCTAGTATGCATGTATATGTGGGTAATGTACAAGGAAAATGGTAAAAGTTTAGAACCCGCAAGCTGTAGGTTTTTGCATCATTTACTTGGGCGAGTACTTCAGAGCCTTAGAAAGTCAGACGAGAGATAAAATTGGGCAAAGTAATTTGACGGCCTCGATTAAATCAGACGAGCCAACTTGCCTTTATGAAAGGTTGTGCACTTGCTGTTGGGAAATTGATAACGCTACTGGTTTAGGAAACACCAGGCGTAACAAGATGTGGCCAAAATGAGATTAGTTTTGGATGAGTAGGATGCTAGGGAAGAGTTCATTAAGTGCACAGAATGTCCTAAGTGATGCATCTAAAATCCACTGAACGAGCACGTTATTAGATGGTGGGTTGAGTTTGCCAGCTTTCTGTAAAGTGAAATCGCTCATTTGACAATCAACCGTAGTGGCTGGGTTGCAACGAATCTGCGGCTTTGCCAGGATTGCAAAAGTACTAACTTGATAGCGAGAAAGTTCTCGGGAGGAAAAGTAGACGAGCAGGTGAACTTATCTTTCACAATTGTAATGATGATCCTGTTTGGAGACGGCTTTATATGGCCAGCTTAAATGCTGCAGCCATCTTATATACTTTGTCAACTGCAAACTATGGCCTTCTCCTTGGTTTTGCTTTTTTGATAACTGTCTCTTAATAATTAATTAGCACGGAACTGTTGTCAGGCCATTCTTCCTAAGTGGTGAACAGTAGCTCCCCGTTTGTCGGGGAAGATGCGGTCCTCGAATCACTTTCTCTACCTTCTATTATACATTAACATTTTGTTATCAGTCAGTAGTCTTTATGGTTTTCCCGTGAAACTATGAGACGGAATCACAGGTAGTTTGTTCCACAAAACCTTCTATAAATCATGAGACAAATGCAGCAGGTTTGGAGCCGTGCTTCGCTCGTTACCTACTGGTCAAATTCCTGAGATGGTGGTTTGTTGGTGCTTAAATCACGGGATTCCGGACTATCTACCCCAGGGCATCCACTCGTAAACAGTTGCCAGTATTTTTCGCTGCGCAATGTTTTGATTACCAACCGATAAAAATTTGATTTTTTGATTTTTCAAACCCAAGCCGCTAACTTCGGACAGTTAGTTTATTGTGACGGAACCCAGCATGCAATGGGCCTTCCTGTCGAGGTTACCATGGCGACAAAAACACGTTGAAGTTTGTATTAGTGATTTTATCAACCATAGATCTGTTCTCTTCAAGATTACAAAACGACACTTTTCCGCACTGCCTTGGTGACACATTAAAATATATGATTTCTTAAGACTCCTTTCGGATCGAAACATCGATTAGCCCAAGTTTTACCCTGATTGCAGAATTCCATCACGGTATAGCTGATTCGACCGAGTGAACAGCTTTTCACCCCGTCACTTGTGCGAGCTAATTCGATGTGGAAAATAAAAATCAGTTAATGTAATAATAGGCAGCAATCAGCAACTGTGATAAAAAAAAACCTCAGCACCGAAGTTGGGAAAAATTGCCTGTCGATTATTGGGTTGGGATTTGCAAGAAATAGCCAGTAGGGCCGATTATCATTAGGACCGTTGACACTGAGACACGATAAGCTTGTGGCTATGAATGCAGGCTAACGGATTTATGCCTGGCAGTTGTTTTTAACAAGAAGTAAACAGATTACAGTGATCCAGTGAAATTCAGCGGCAGTTTACGTTTGGGAACTACACTATGAATCTTTCCGTAATACAGATTTCGTTTCGGTGCCCAGTTTAGCTCAAGCTAATCCTAAGATTTCCCCACTATGTGCAAAATACAAACTGAAAATCACTTCTTTTTACCAAAATCTATAGCAGTTGAAGCATAACGTCACAGTCACCAGTTCTCCTTTGGGTCGGCTAACCGGCATTCATACCGTGTCACCCGTGGTCAGTACATTGTCTTTAGCTATTACGCCTCATCGGAAAACTTCGAAGAAAACACAAGAAATGACAATTTATTTAATAAGTTAAAGTGGCAAATGATCTTCATAATTTTACAGTCAAAAGCTTTGCCTGTTTCAGATAGATTAACAAATCAGGGTCAGTATTGGCAACCAATTTCCATGACCACATTCCGGAGATATGAAACATGTTACGCTTGATTATGTGCGCATAACTACCAAACTCTAATTGGAAGCATGACGGAACAATGCGGTTAAAATTGGGTAATTTATCACGTACAAAATTTCCGTCAAAATTTGTTCGCGGCTGCTTATTCTTGCGGGGACCACCGTTGTTCTGGATGATAGTAATTTAAGAAGCAAAATTTCCAATTTTCGGATTATCGCTATAGAAGAGGAAAAAATAGAACAAAACGCCGAAAGTTGAGGTCGAAAACGGTTCTCATTCTTGGCAGCTGAGTGTAATTCACTTACTGAACGAGTTGCTTGGAACGCGTTTTGTCCTGGTCATACTGTAGGTGCCCTGCGTTCATTCAACAGTAGAATCCTTGTGCTAGCTATTAGTACGCTTATGGTTCGACGTGCTTTGTAACTTTGTACTGTTCATTCCACTCATTTTGGTTGAACTAAGTTGTTTGGTTGCTCATTTGAAGCATTATTTTCTAAAGTCACTGTATATCCAATCGTTACCTGGAACTTTGAGTAACTGGCTTGGTAGTCCCATCAGATCGCACTGTGCGACTGATACATTGGTTTGTACGACGTTTATCTAATGCTGCCGGTTATTTAGTGAAGTGAGTTTAAATTTTTCGTGCCGCAATCTTCATCAAATCACTAGGAGTATGTGTGGATGATGAGCCCATTTATAATCCTCGGCTGTGATTTCACCATTACTTGCACCTAAAAGCGCTAGATGTACTCCTTCTTCTAATATTATACAGCATGCACTTCTTTCGTCATCCGTTTGATAATAACCGAAATTGATATAAAACAATTAAACACTAAAGAATATCCAACCAAGAGAAACGGGATGAAAAATTATGTACGGCAACTTACGATTATCCCGAGTAAGAATTGTAGGTACGTTCTCACCTGCAGCACCTTGTGAATGACCGAGGAAAAACCGGGATACGAGACAAGCAACCATTTAATCATAACACAGACATGCTAAGAACTATCGGGATTATTCTAAATTCCGAAAGTGGTATGGACTTAATAAGCGTCTGCTGGCAAAATTGTAGATCATGCTTAGAATACAAATGCTAAAGTGTAAAGGAAACACGTTTTTACATTCCACACTGATCCCGAGAGATAAATGCACAGGTGACATTTTGATTTTACAGCACCGTTTGTTCCACTACCAATGAGTTTTGCAAATGATTTTTACTACGATTATGATTATGACTTTTGATTATTAGTATTCTGAATCTGAGCCTCAGTTGTTGAAGTATGAACAACCAATATTATTTGAGAAAGTGGTATAATATTAAATTACTCACTGTGAAATTCGTTGAATCAAATTCTCCTTTCAAATTCCTACCCGGCCAAAAATGTCGGGATTTTAACGGAATCCAGCTGAAAAATGCAGTCATTATGCCACCGTCAGTCCAATCCGCAGTGTTTTTTCCAGCTGCATACTCATGAGAAACAAAAGTGATAGCAATATTGAAAAACATCATGTTACCCAAATACGCTGCCCTTATGTCTGCTTCACGTTTACCTAAAAGCTGAAAGTAGTATTCTGCCCAGTCTGTTTGTTGTCAAAGCACTTCATAAGCTAATTCTAATGGCCGTCTAAAGGACAGTATGTATAAATATTGTAATAATGCCTCTTTATTTCATTGAATGCTCTTTAACAAAAGTGAAATTTCTAAAAATGTTCGCATTTTGCAGCGCTAATTTGTCTTTTGGAAGAATAAAGAGCTGTTTTATCACCATACGAACGCATTTGGTTCTGTACCGCTGTAGCACTCCCGGTAGCGAAACGAAAGTATATTTGATTGCGATGAAGTCGTTAACGGATCATGTCGACCCATTTGCTCACTTTTTAGTGACCATGTTCCCAGCTTATGCTTGTGTACATAGTATCGTCCTTGGCACGTGTATGTGACTGTGCATAATTCTCTAGATTTTGGTGAAATCATCCGTTAAAATGATGTCGAAAAATAGCCGCTCAATTATCATGATTACTGTCTTACTGGGATGCTACTTTCTGTTAATTTCTAATAATTCTAGATTATACATTGATTCGAAGCAAATGGTTCGCTTCGACCAGCGCATTTGCCCAATAACAGCTGCGCCCCTGGCTTTTGGCCTCAAAACTAGATAGATATGTTAAGGAACGCTGATGATTAACCTGATTTGGAAGACAATTAGCAATTTTTTAACCTTCAGTACGCATGTACTTTTACATACACTGACAAGCGATGTCCCGTCAAACAAAACTTTCGAAATTCATGACCTGATCCGCTAAATTAGACATACATTTTTTAGCCAGCTAGGGAGTTTGCTCGTACTAATGCTAAACGGTGTTATCTAGTGGACTGTCCAAACAGTTTACAAAAGTCGCATTATAAAAAAATATACCGGAAACTTTGCCTTTAAAGAGGCATTCATTTCCAAAGTAAATTAAAGTAAATGGTGGGCACTTACGACTAACGAAATCAAAGGTTGTGGTATAGTAAAAGACCTACTGAAGGCCGGCCTTTGAACATGTGCTTCCATCGAAGGTTTCTGCGGCAGTTTTATTGTTTATTATGAGAATAAATCATCCCTTAAATTGGGCTTAAAACGATATTTCGACCAATTCAAGAGATTCAGTTCTAAACAACGGGTTACAATCCAACAGAAGGGTTAGAAATCAATAGCACAAGAGAGCACCGAATAAAATAAGAATGCGGGATCGGCCAAACCTGTCAAATAGAAATATTAGTTGAAAAATACGGAAGACAGCTCTGGGTATAAACTCGGTTCGTGTTGTGCACAATCCGTACAACTAAAGTGAACATTCAATAAATGTTTCTGGTGGTTGAATCGGGAGACACAAACGACTGTCGCTACTACAGCCGTGTTCAGCCCCAAGGCGTTCTCCCAAGCGTTCAGCCATTTCCAGTAGCTAATGATCGGAACAAAATTTTCCAAAATTTGAAATCCTACCCAACATCAAACTGATCTCCAATGAAGCACATTTTACTCGGTTCCGATAGCGGTCCTTGACACTTCTGCTGCGGTAAAAACGCGACAATTATTAGTTTAGAATAGCGAATAATGTAACTCAATTTTCAAGGAATTCCCCATAGTGTAAATGGGCTTAAAATATCGTCTCAGATCACGACACTTACCCAACCTAAACTGCTGACGCCGGACCTCACTCAGGATACTGGAAGCTTTCGGCACATTCAAGCATACGGGAATATCTTCTCGCGTGGTCGTGATCGGCACTTGCAATCCTCCATTCTTCGATCAGAACTCGTATGTGGTCTGTTTTCAACTCCCGTGAACCACATTCCACCCCAAGGCAAGTCCCAGACCAAACAATAATTGATTATTCATTTTGGGCTTACAGACAGAATAAAACCAAACCATTCCCCTGTCATATTTCTATCTTACTGTTGGTCATATTCGGAGTTTTTGAAGCAATTACGCTACCTGCAGAAATGTCATCTATCAGCAGAGGTCGACTGCTGTGAGCCAGCAGTTTCCATGCCCGTGGTTCTGGAAATCATTTACGAAAAGTTGCAGCACGTTGGGGTGAAGTTCAGGGAGCTGATGAGAGCCTACCCGGCAGCATAGTGGCTGGGATGTCTCACTCAATCGTTTGCCAGATATTCGAGTCACACGTAGAATTAGGTGGATTTGCATTGATGATTAATCCTTACAAAGATGAACTAATTGTGAAGTGCTCGCAGGATTTCCGAAAAATTTAAACACAGTGAATAATTCCTTGAATAATTTGACCAACTACTACTAACATCCTCATATCGGTGTGATCCAAATCCATGTTTCTTCTGGTATCTAAATAAGTAATTAGTCAAGCTATAAGGTCGCAGAGACGAGCTGCATCACAGGTCAGAAATTGCAATGAAGTGTAGCTGAATACCAGCCGTAAAACTCACTAATTCTTCAGTAATTAACGATAAATTATTTAATATCGATTCCAACAAACCCAAGAAGAATCGTTTGAATTTTGTTACACTTGATGAATGAAAAAAGATAGCAGTCTGGGCAAAAGTCACACGTGCCATGTTTAGCCATGATATTGTTGGAAAACGTGTTATATAATGTTTAGTGAAAAACGAAGTGGTTACAGAAGCGCGCGCCAAGAATTAGCACGGACCAATTTTCCCAATCAATGCATCCTGCCTCCTCATTATTCTGTTGGATTGGTTCTGATGAGTGACCGCTTAGAAATTATTTCCACTCCTTCAATGCAGTTAATTTCACTGTCTACCAAAGCAGTTCTTGATACATAACCAGTCTGGCTGGTTGAAAGATTAAAATGAGGATAATAGTTCCAGTGCCTAGGCGATCGTTTAGTATTTCTTTCTCCATACTCTATGCATTCCCATTCACTTGGAATTTTGGAACTTAAGGTCCAGACGGGTGTAAAGCAGTTGCAGCTCACAAGGGACTGTTTTTGTGACTCTGGAGTTTGCCAGCAAAAGTAAGAGTACCGAGCAGTCAAGATATTTCCCTCATCTTTGCCTGTTTGTTGTGCGAAAACTGTGTAGTTAACTAATTTAATCGTGCGCTTGTTACTTGTATGAATATGCAATGACTTGGCCACTGGATTTATAGTGGGATTCTATCTGAGAGTTGATCTCAGTTGTTGGTATGTCGGTCGAATTCGGAACCATGTGTTTGGATGACTGTTTTGCTTCGTATGGCAGCTGCGACTGAATAAATTGACTTTGAAAAAGAACGATTCACGTAACAGCAGCTGGAGTAATCTCATCTTTCGGATCGTCCTCGAAGTAAGAAAATCAACATGTTCGTGCATGAGGTTGAAACAATTAATATCGCAAAATCACCTTGACCCGCCCGGTAAGAAATGAGGAAAAGTACACGCAAAGATCCAAATATGCCTTATTAAACAAAACACGGGGTTGGGAGTACTCGTACTCAACGGTCACTCTGTGAGATTGTCGCCAGTAGAAGCACATTGCTGTTGATCACGAGGCAAATCCTAAGTAAGTTGGAACACGGGAAAGACACAATTAACTAAGCAGTGTAATCATCGGAGCGACACAGATTTGCATTCTGGAACCAACAAAGTAACAATACATTCGTTAAATAAACAACGGCAACAACTGATTGCCCCATATACGGAAACCAATTTTTTTGAGGACATTGTTCCACTTTTTGTACTTACCGTGTGAGATAACTGTGCCTAAATTTTGCTTGACTTCATGCGTTTGTTCACATATGCATGGTTTCTTTCACGTCTGTTAGACAGCTACGTCCCATAAACATTACACTGTTGCCTAAAAGTTGACTTTTAAAAAAAAGGCTTTTACACTGACTTCATCTGCAGTTAGGATAACTGGCAGCAGTAGTGGCATATAACGTTACAAATACATTTCGATGGTACGGGAGAGAAAATCCGGTTGGAAAATGACAAAATAATAATGAGTTGGTGAAAGAGCGCATTTTTGATTGGCATTCCATAACTCATTGAATAATTCATACAAATACAACAGGCTCTACTGGGACCTACTGTGTGTCTGTGAAGAGTGAGACTGTAGAAACACACACCCACACACCGGATCAGGATTTTCACGGGCAAACCAAGGAAATCGGTTGGTCATCGTGCAGCTTGGCGCATTCCAGGATGATCACAAAAATCGACAGAGATCAGTATAAAATCATTAAAATCACCAAATTTATTTTTCGGCTCTTAAAAGCCAAACCCGTTGTTCAACTCTTTACTTTTTTAACAAATATCACGACCAAACTGTATTCGTCCACTGCTTAGATTGAAACGTAGGGGCTAGGAATTTTTTAAATCTAAACTCACAGCTTGGATGAATAGCGTAGACTAATACCTGTGGCTTACCACATAATACCGTTGCATAATCCGAATGACACATACTCACGATTTGACTTGTTTTCATGAGAAACGCTTGCCTTTGTTGCCGAAAGCATCCGATAAACTCACTGGTCATTGTTTGATGAAAGAAAGCGCTTGGAATGAGCCGGTGTCCATTTCTGTGAAAAACTAAAGACAAGCAAGGGAAATAATTTGATCATATTGTCTAGACAGTTATGCCACTCCAACATGGATAAATCATTTCCATGCCACGGTGAAACCAATTTTTTTACCCAATTCACTTACCAGCTACAACCAAACACTGACGGATAAATGTGTAACATTATGTAAAGCTGAGGTCTAGTAAGCATCTGAAGACCAGCCCGATAGCATCAGAATTTTCGCCAGAAGCACGAGAATGTGCCTGAGTTTTTAGAAGTTAATTGCTATAACAGAGAGTGGATTCATCGTGGGTGTCCTCGAATCCACAATTTCGGTACAAATCATTGTGACTGCTCAAACCTGGATCAACATTCATTTATTTTTAGTTTGAATCCACATTCGAGTTCTATTATTGAACACGTACAAGAGTGAAACTATGCTATGCAATGCAATCAATATGGTTTACAATGAATGGCTGAATGAATGAATGCAATAATCGCCCAGCTGTGTATATATGATCAGCCCATTGATAATAAAATGCTACTCATGCGCTACGTCTGCATCGTGGTGTGCACGTTCTTTACATATGGGAAGGGAACGATGCGCTGGTGCTGGGATCCCCGTAAATTCGTTTTGTGGTTGTTCTTTTCATTGATGAAAAATGATCGTTGACAATGCTGTTCTGAAATAAAATCAACTCATGCCAGACTTTCAGTCAAATTCCCGTCGAAAAATGCAGTAATCTTCACTTTTACTGCAATACTCCAGTCGCTTTCCCCTTATTACTAGTTCCAGAGATACTCCTGTACGCGCTTTCGGCAACCATACTTGTATTACACAAATACGCATTGTTGTGTCCTAGTGATGGGATTCATTCAATAAATAGATATAGACCTATTCGATTATATCTCTTGTCGATTTATTGGACTATAGTTTGTGGATAAAGGCGGCACGGCATAATGTACTACCGGCCAGGTTGGCAAATAGGCCTGTTTGTAATTTAGAAACTTATGTTACCGCCTGAGTTCAATTCCGCTAATCTTGTTTGGACTCGGTTCGCGGGAGCCATCGAAAGTTACCGTTACTTTCGAACGAAACTGATGTTCGTTAAGTAACCGCACGAATTTCGATCATGGAAAAGTAAACTACATTAAATAAACGTGAACTAAATCTATTTGGATCGAAATCTTGTGAAATGAAGATAGGAAGTTTTCAAGTCATAGATAACCCAGAAATGGATATGGTTTTAGCCGTTGACGTGCATTTGATTAACTGATTTGGAGTTCGTTAATTGAAAGAGGTGGGTTGACATTTGAAGAAAGTTTTGACTGGCCCAAATCGCGTCTGCGGAAAGGCCAGCTTTTCTAATGATTTGAGCGATGGGGCGGCACTTGGCTGTGGCCAGGTTTATCGATCAAATGGTATAAAATATTGTGTCATACATATATTGTTCAGAATAAACAACCAAACAAAAGGGAGAAAATATTTGGTTTCGAAAAAAACAAGGGGACTATCCAAACTCTTCCCGATATACTGAGACAGTGCATTACGCAAGACGAAAGTACCTGAGGGCAACTAAAGCGCAGTGTGATGACGGTACAAGCAACATATGGAAAAGCTACCACCTGGCAGAACCAATAAATTAATCACAGAATGGTTATTTGAAATGAAATATCGGAATGATGAGCCAGTATTGCATAATGGAGAAAAGTTGGTTCGATCTGTGGAACATTAGAAAATATGGGCTAAAATGAATCGGTGAACCCGGCGTATAATTTGCTGGTGACTGAAATTGGATGATCAATAGTGGCAGTGGGAAGGTGAACCTAATCCGGGCGGCATAATTGAAAAACTGGCATGTATTAGCAAGAAGGAAAACGCAAAACTTGAGAAAACAGTAACATGTAAACGAATAGGGTGGTTATGTGATATGTACCATATTTCCTGAATATAGGCCTTAATAATACGGTAGGCACAGGTAAAAGACATTTGATTCACGATGCTCGTAAACACTACTCATGGGTAACTGGGAACGGAATACAAATGGAATAAAAAAGCTACGAGCGGAATTCAGCTGTCCACGATCAAACCAAACCCGAAATGTATAAGGCAGCCAAAAAAGTTTCAAAACGTAATAATGGAATAAAGACCGATAATTTGCGTAAATAGGACATCTTCACATTGCCCAATAACAGACCAAACGTCTTCTGCAAGGTGTTCCAGGAAACTACATTATGGGATTATTCGGCAGTTACTCACGGCTACCTTGAAAGCTGATCCGACGCATCGCAGCCACCAGCTGATGCATCTCCTTGTCGCAATCTGAGTAGACGCAAAACATCGAATCTGTAATCAGTGGAAAATAACGGAAAAGCTAAAATTTGCCTAGAATATGGCTCTATTTGGTGAGTAAAACTGAAGCACGAAGATCTATCCGTTTCCTGAATTTCCTATTATCGACAGTGGCAACATCAAACTAGGGTTTGCTAAACGATCTTTAACAGCATTTCTAGCATGCCTACCCAAACCGATACAAGTGTTCAGGAGTCACTGAGCTTCCATTGGAAACCCTAGTGCGTGTTTCAGTTGCCTTTCATGTGAGTCAACAAAAAAAGCAAAAACGGCTTATTATCGGCAATTTTGGGAAATTGTTACGTTTTCAAGAGCAGAAACATCAGTTACCGTGGTAAGAATTCGGTTTGAAGCATTCAGAAGATTGGCCTAGCGGGATGGGTAGCGTCATCTAAATAAGCATCAAGCTGTTTGAAAACTGTCGATTCTGTGCAAGAAATCAGCTCAAAGTTGCTTTTTGTCGAATTTTCTCCTTTTTCAGCTCAGCTTATTTCACTTGGAAACAGATGAGTCAATTCATACGTCAATAAAAATGTCACCTAGCAAGGATGCTGCAAGAGTAGCAAGAGTGTATTGCATCACCAGTGATCCAAGTGTCAAAAGCAGAATAGAACTTGCAGCAAGAAATGAAAGTAATTGTCCAAAACATCGAGCAGAAAATGTGAGAATCAAGTATCACTTTAAACAACAAAAAAGTGGGTTATGTTTTGGACCTGACCATTTTTCAACTGTTACAACGCGTAGTTTCGGGCAAATGTCATGAAGAGTTTGGCACCATTGCTGTCTGAAATCGTCAAAATGTTTTTTTTCTGCGAATACTCACTTCATTTTCCATTATCGTGTCGATCTGCCGGACCCAATAATCGTGGGATTTCGATATCCATTTTTGACACGCTTCAAGGAAACTGACTTGAAAGAACGACAAAAAAGAAATGGTGTACATAGTTTAGACTTCAGTGAGTAGTTAATACTAAATATGAGTATGATTAATAGTCATGCGCTGTTAACCTTCTTGGATTGTATCTATGAAAACCTTCGGAAACCTGATTTTACACATCTCAGATTGGAAAACTTTGAATAGTTGATGAGGGATAACCAGGGCAGTCAGCATAACGTAAGCACGTCAGCTGGATGACCGCATTGAACATTGTGGTTTTCAGCCCCGAATTGTTTCCCACATTTTGAATGGTTTTACTAGTTTATACATGTTTTACAACCGCTTTCAGCCATGAAGTCGGCACAAAAATGTGACCGTATATAAACACAAACTTATAATCATTTCAAATGACCTTTCTTCTAGACAATACACAAGGACATAGACAAGATAAAGTTATTATACTTGAACCGAGGTCTTCGAAAGGGTTATGGTGCGGTGCGAATCGATAATGCGGTCGTATATTTAATTTGCGTTTTGTGTCATTTTCATCATGCCGCAATTGGAATCGTAAAGTGGATTCTTGTTTTTGTATAATTGCTGGAGCGACTGGCGTGCATACTGGAACAAGCAGTTGGGAGATTAATTGCTCCGGTATCTTTTATAGCCACAAAATCGAACAAACTCTTTTATGCTTAAAATCAAAGGGACAGTCCTCTCTGCGCTTCGTAATCATCCTTAAAAATACACATGGAACAAGAGGTGCATTACGGACCGCATCACATTCTAAACACCAGACTTTCTGTTTACGTTTGAGTCAGGCCATTGTGGCTTTCATTTCTGGCTCGCAAACAAATTTTATCAGATCAGGCTTAAAAAATCTAGCTATAACCTACGATAAAAATCTTTTTTACAATCGCCCCTATCGGTTGTGTTAGAATCATCGGGGGGATTATTTAAGTAAGATTTTATGAGTAAAACTGACCGGTGAGTTTAAGCAATCATTTTCCGAATCATTCCAGAACTCCGCAGAATCTTCCGCCCAGTGACGATACAACTGCTTGCAACAAATCTGAAAATAAATGACTTTAAGTAGATTCATTGAATACCTGAACGTTCACAAATCAGTAAACATTGCAATAAAATGCAGAATATGGGTCAAATCAAAGTCCTAATGTGGGCAGTGATGCCTTGCTCTGGCTGCAAAAAGCAATTCAACAAGACTAGAAGACTAACAAGAATGCCCGAAGATTCACAAGCAAACACGAATGCTCGAGAATGGGATTACTGAGCTGCCAGAACAATGGCGGCTTCCGAACCACTGATTAAGTTTTTGAAAATTAACAATATCTCTAAAAGCAAAGTGGTCTTCTGGAGAAACAGAAACAAAAAATGGCAAATTGGAGGACTTTTCGGCAATTATTACATGTAACCCTCGTGCTTGAATCCCTCCAACTACTCGTCTATTTCTAGCATTAGACGTTTGCTCTTTGAGATGTTTCTTCAGTTGCAATTCCTTTTAAAATGCGCCAGAATAAGCATGCCCTTCTAACAGATTCTGCCAAAGAATTGTTGTTCAAAACAGTCCTGTAGCAGATTTAGCGGGAAGTACTAGGCTATATATGAATATATGAAGCAGTCCAGTACATGTTATGGGTCCTCGCAAATACCTCATCGAAACTAGCTTGACCCTGATTCTAATCCGGTTTCAAAAGGTGAGCACAACACAAACGGTACAATGTTCATTCCTTTCTGTGCCACAATATCTAGCCACATTCGAACGGCGGAAATCGAGCCATATTGTTATCATCATCAGGCATTCCCAGAGCCTCTTAGGTTTGGGTCTTCGGTCATCTCCTCCTGGCATGCCTATTACGTTACTTTTCTACTTCTGCCTGCACCGTTGGACAGCCTACCACTTGCAGAAGGCAAATAGATCAGACTAAAAAATCAGCAACTCTTGCGTTGTGGTGCAGAACTAACTTGAGGGAAGCCAACTGAAGGTGGTGTTTGCTCTTTATCTCATTTTTCCCGACCTGTCATCCATTCAGTGACCATGTTTTCGATGTCACCTGATCAGCACGCATTTGTGATGAATATATAACTTGGCATGCAGACCGCTCAAGTAATGCTAAAAAATACTTACTAGTCGTTGGTTGGATAGACATGAATATATATATAACATATATATATATACAAATTTAACAAATTTACTGGTATCTAACCGTCACCGTTCAGTATCACTAGCTCTGAAGACAACGAAAACTTTGGGCTATCAATCTGACGCAGAATAGTAAAAGTGGGTTGCACCCAACATGGGAGATGCTGACTTACTGTTTTCAGGTGTATTGATACAATAAACACGAACATCTTGAACGAAAAAGCCTATTTCTTTAGGCGATCCAGGGGAAGGAAAAGTAATTCGTATTTAGAGATTCGTCTAAATAAAGTGCCTTTCAAACTAATCCCGGAACGTCCAGCAGGAAAACAGATTTCTTGGATAGGTTTCTACATTCCACTCGTTGGTTTGCATCAAGCTGCTTAACAAAAAATCACCCATACTAGGTTACGTATGTTCCACACGGGATTTTAGATCGTATTATGAAGCCGTTTTCTATCCTACTAATTTTATCACTTTTCGAGTGGTCAATGGTCATTTTCTCCGGTTGGTCCGTGGAATCAATTAGATGATTAGTGCACATTTCGCATTAAAGACCGGAAAAGTGATTTCCTACTTGAAGCAAACCTTGCCTAATGACTGCCACTGATGAAAGTGTACATTTCTGGGCACCAAAAATTTTGGGCTACCACAGTTTACCGATGGAACAGCTGACTTGTACTCACGTCCACAACGACCGATGGCAAACGAGAAAGGATCGAGCTTGAAAGTCAACTGATGCCAGGTGAACAGCTTTGCATCGAGACACAATAGTGCTTGTTTGGAAAGATGCTGATCCACGTGATATACACAAGTTGCGAGTATTTAAGGAAGTTGGAGGAAGCTCCTCCTTGAACCGTTGGTCACTTGCTCGGGCATTGAGATTTTTCCATTCAGTTTGAATTATCTAGTGCCTATTATCTTTAATTCGGTTTTCGCAGAATCATCTAGTTAAAGTTGTAACCGCTCATTCCAGCAGATCGATATTGTTCCGAACAAATACCACGTTAGCAGAGTTTGCGTAAGCAACTCGATAAATTCGCCTGAAGCTACTGTCAAGCATAGATCTAGAATGGAATTTTAAATCACGATGTGTTCAAAAACTTGACAGCCCTATAATTGGAAATAATAAAGCGATTTGATTTAGACTCGGTTTGTTGATGCATTTTAATCAAACCGAATTGTTCAATTTTCAAGTTTCTGAAAAATTACACATGGAAGAGAACTTTAAACAGCGGAAGTTTTGGATGCACTTGAAACCAACAAATTTGATAGTGTGCAAGTAAAAACCACTTATTGAGACGAAAGCAGTCTGAAAAACATCGCATTATGTAGTTTTGGTTCATTCAAGTAGAACGGTTGATCAAAATAAAATTTACTTATTTGTGAGCTGTGAGTTCACTATAATTGGCGGTCAGTATAACTAAAAACAGTTATCAGTGATTTCGGAGATGTAACTGGAACACCTTCATGCTTCCGTTACAAGAGAGAAGAAAATCCGTATTCGTTAGCGTTGATAATTATTATTGTTATAAAATTTCAGAGTTTATTGGTAATACGAATAAGGCACACGAACGGTTTTGTAGTAATTTCCGCTCGTCGTAGTTGCTATAGCGACCTGTAAAGTAAATCTGTCACATATTGGAAGCTAGTAGACTTCTGTGTCCGTGCCTCAATACAGCAAAGTCAGTCAGCGCCTTGTGTACGACTTTTTAAGAGTTCTGCGGATGTGGCATTTTTGCAAAAATTATGCAGCTGTTAGTTGTCTCCAATGCATTGAACGTCATTGACTCAAGTGAATTTTGACGATAAACTCTGTATTATCAAGAAGGTTGGAACACAACCTCTAGGCAACCGAAATTCCGGGGAAACAATTTCCCTATTCCAAAAGAACATGAAGGACATCTGTTCATATCAGAAGAAAAGAGCTTAGTATACCATGTACTTCAGTCTGAATCAGTAAAGTCAAGAAAGATGGGCACTAATGACAACCGATTGCTATCTTATTTTGGAATGGCAAAAATCGAGTGTGAACCACTGAGAACTATTTTCAGCGCTTCCGGCCATCAATACTATCAGGGTCATCAACATTACTAGCCGCGGGGAATAATCATCGATGTGTCCATATTTTTCATGTCCATCTATCTTATCATCCATGCTCCTACTTGTATGCCTATCTAGCCTATACACAAACATTCACAAATATATGTATACATCAACACATAATTCAACACATTCGCGAACCGCATTTTGATGCATACTGATATTAAAATGTCAGTATTATTCAGGCTCCCATTCACTAAGACGGCTTCGATAGGATGACAGCATTGAACAATAACTGCCCAAAGACATAGGGACCGAGATCGCAACATTCAAAAACGATTTTATTCTGAACTGCTTGGCACAGACGAACCAGGCCGATAGACTGAATGTCAGATATATATTATCTGAGATTAGATTACATCTTTTACCATAACTTGGAAAGGCAGATGGACGAGTAAGAAGACGAATGAAAACTACCGACTCTAACCATTAGTCTAATATGACAAACCAAGCTACTTCGAGTGGAATAGTTTTACCGTTACCGGCCGATCGATTTCAGAAAAACAAGTGCAACAATTAATTTGACAGACCATTAATCGTTTGGCTAAATCTGCTTTGCGCAAATTCCTTATCGTGTCCCACCAAGCGTCAGTTGTAACTGTTCCCGAGTGGATTTGGCCACCAAGTATTCCAGGTGAGGCCAGTTGATTTAAATCGACCCCGTGCATGTTCATTTGCACAACGTAACAAAAATGATAAAATCGTATGTTCATTTGATACAGAGAAACTGCATATATATATATATATACATATATATATAAACCATTCAAACACTGGAGAATCACATTATCCCCGGATCTCGTATTGTAGGAGCCTCCATTTTCTCACAATTAAACAGGCACAAGCAAAGGACGAGTTAAGATGAATGTCCATTCTTCATCATGTAACTTTTTCGCAATATTTCTAGTCTCTGTAGCATTGTTTCTAGTTTGGTTATATTTGTCGAATGGCTACCCGAATTCCTATAAAAATACACCGGATATCAAATGAAATGAAATAGCAGACCTGGTACTGATAAAATCGTTACATCTGAATTGGTATGCGCTTTAAAATAGAACCATTGATATCGCTAACTATAACAACTTCCTTCCTCACTCTATTTCAGTCCCAGTCCACAAGCGGGGACAATCCAGCGCCCGCATTCTGGTCAGAAAGAGTTTCTTCCTATCAGAAAAATCGAAACCATTTATTTTTGGTCGACAGTTTTGGTGACTGATTGGTTTCTCTTCACTTTCCGGCTTGCAGTCGATTCAACCTTGGTCTGTGCGTTGCTGGCCTTAGTCCAGCCGGGCTTGTCGACCAGTCCTGTTTCCTGACCATAATCTTGCCTCTGCGTCACATGTCTTGTCGGACCAAAACAAAGCGGCCTTGTATACTTGGCACCAGCTCGTAGCCTCACCTTAAACTACAGGTCCGCGATGTTTCTTATGGTGTTTTTCCGTCTTTTACTGACATCACCAAAGTCCGATTGGACCGAATTTCACCTCCTAGAGCCAAGAAATCGTCATCCAAGTCTGCATAGCTGACGGTGCGAAGGCAGCAACACGGCTGGTACAACATAGGTATTTCAAGATGAACTTGCGGATGATTTTGACGGTTTTAAGTTGAGGGTTTATGGACTTGTGGTGTACACTTGGAGCTATCAAACCATTCTGGCAGTCATATTACTAGGCCAACGTCATTATGCACTGGGTTGATTCAAGGCAGAATCTTGCGTTTGCACTGATAGGTCTGGGTAGTTGGATAAGTCAATTTGCTTCGCCATTTCCATCTCACCTGGTGGCCGCATATCGGATGCCATCTTTGGTGTCTGCTTGATATCGGATTATCATCAGAGGTCAAGTTTACAAAATGCCAGTAAGGTCGGTCCTACTACAAGGCCCAGAAAAATTTGCCCTTAAACGTTAGGTACTGGGCCCGAAGATTCAGTCTTAAGAAGGGGCATCGGATGTTATTAGATTCATGAGTTTGAAACATGCTTCCCACAAGGCAGCCGAACGCCGGTCTGGCTGTAGTTTACTTTCTGAGGCACGAGATTGTTGAAATCTGATCCGAGGTGGTCAGATGGTCAAATGATAGAAAAGCATGAAGGCCTTAATCAGTGGACTGGCTCCATTTCGTCGGGTTAGGTCACGGGGTTTGGGTCAAGCAGACAATTGCTGATGTGACTAAATTTCCTAACCAGCAGCATTCTTGCATTCGCAATCCTTCTTTTTCTGGTGTGTATTTCTTCGACTTATTATATCTTACTAGCATTATATTTAATTCATCGTCATCGCCTAGCCCACTTTGAGTAGATAGTGCTGTGAGGTACCAAACACAATCAAAGACGGAACTGAATGCAGTGCAGAAAGGAAAAATACGTCAATGGAATAAGTTCACAACCTCATAGACAGCAGTTTTACAGGCAGACAAAAAATGTTACAGATGTTGGCATTGGGCGGACCATGATTTTCAGGCATTATTTGGTGGAATTCAAGAGTGGATTATCTAAAATGTCTTTTGCTGGTAGAAAATAGAATATCGGACAAAAAAATCATTTACAGCAACAAAGTGTTTGCTAGGATCTAAGATAAATAGAAATAAGTCTGGTTGTATTATCTTTGTTTGTGCTGATGAGGTTGTTCCTGTTAGGGCACCGATATTCTTAAGGTGCACAAGGCACCTTAGTTACGCTTCCGCAGTTTTATTGGTGCGCTGAGCGCTGAACTTAATGCTGAATTAAACCCTTTTTTGTGTTTTCGCTGTTTACAACCAAATGGATGAGATTCTCGGCAACCAGGCATCCGTTTCTAGTCTACGACAGATCTCAATAAGATAAATAAATAATATAGACATAGTATTTGAGCCAAGTGACGATTGCCCCATTTTACGCCACGAAAGCTTACATAGGCGCAACAGTTCTACCACTGAAATACTGGAGCGTCTTTTTTCTCACAAGGGGTTGATCTACTCAGATTTTTGCATCCAATATTCCGTTTTATTTGGAACACTGATTCCCATGCATCCCAACGAGCCCTTCCATTTTAATCGTCAACAGCACATTTGCAAACTGTCCCACAGTGGAAACTAATGTCCCCCATCAAGATTTGCAAGAAAGAGGCAATGTGCAATTTTTCGCTTCTCCTATTTGTATTCGATTTTTTAACTAGGATATTTCCATTAAGCTGAGGTCTAAGTAGGTCCAACTATTTTTAGCACATTATGTAGTCTCACGGACTTAGTCATCACCTGACCTCAACGCTCAGCTGACCACTATGGAAGCACAGAAACATTGTATAGTTGTTTCATTTTTCTTAGGTTTCATTAGCAATACATTTAAACAGTGATGTCACACGATGAGTACTTGGGTGAGATCACATTATCTCACATTAGTGCTGATCGTCAGCTATGCGCTACATCAAGAAAATGCTTCTTTTTACATTGCCCACATTCTAGTTCCACTAGTCACTTTGATGTTACACATTGACATCACTGCAAACGACAGGGTTAAAGTTGACTTTGGCATGTGCTGCTACAGAGTTCTTCTCGGTCCACTCCCGGTTCACTTTTGTCCTCGTTTCTTGTACCGCAAAACGACAAACATACAAAAAATAAAGTGATTTACAATGGTGCAGAATGTTTGCTCCAGTGGGTCTTCTGAGTAATGAAACCACGATATTCATTCCTTCAAATGATCTGAATTCATTAGTGCAGACCCACTAACTTATTCATACGCAAGTTGTTCGTGAGGTCCATTTCTCCAGATTTGTTAAGAACAAGGTTTTATTATTCGTTCTGATTTTAAAAGAAAAGAGTAAAAACAATACTTCGATCTGGTATCAAGTGCCTTTTTCTTAATCAAGATTTGCAAATCTGTTGCTTGGTATGATTGTTTATTAACTGACAGTGAACTTTTGCAATGTTAAGAGAAAGACCACCGAGGTGAAAACGTAGCAGAAATTCAATAAAATTTTGACACAGGGATTCGATCGACTTATCATCAATACGACCCATTCATGCTTATAAAGATCACTTCATACGAGTCCCGCCTACATCAAAATAATGCTTGAATTGACCTGTCATTGGCACCCAAGAAACGGAAGCAGCTCGCGCACGGATAATTTCGATTCAGCCTACGTCTCGAAAAAGGGTATGAAGTTGCCATACAGTACTGGCATGTCATATGTCAGCTGTTATTAAAAATGGGATCCAATAAACACAATTGTTGCCGGAACAAAGAATGATTTGATGAATGATGATAAATGGTCCCAAGTCACAAGTCACAAGGACCGGAGAAAGTCAAAAGCCGAAATTTGCATCAGATCGATGCACTTGACTTACCAGAGCCTTTAGTACGAAGCTCCCAATCAAACCAAGAATAATTGCTCAGATGTATTTGATTTATCCCGCGTCCAAATGATATGGCTGATCCGTTTACAACCAAATCAGTTGACTAAGCTTTAATGTTGTATGGATTCAGGCACATCAGGGACAATGTCATACAGCGAGAAAAGTGTCTGGAAAAGCTTTAAACTCAAGCTCCAACAAAATTTTCAAATGCAGCCACAACAATGGGTTGCTTATTTTCTGGAAACCTGTGTCGATGGTCGGATGTACCAAGCGAGTTATCTCTTCAATTTTTAAATGCGACCGAACAACACGTGTCAAGTAATCGTTAAATGCTCCAAATTGGGGATGTAAATGCGAGTACAATCTCGTAAATCATTGTTCATCATTACTGACTGTCTCAGATTCCAGCTCACTCACAAATCATTCAGAATAAATAAAAATGCGCCCGATATTCCGTGCGAATAAGGCAACGAGAAAAGGTTACTCGATCAGCTAAACCGATAAATCCCTTCTACATGCAACTTCACCTAACACAGTTTCGAATTAAGCATTTGCATTTTCGCACAAGGACGTCATTCCTACTGCTTGCCAAAAACCTAGGTCATCGTGGTATCAAGAATTGCTCTGTTTCCTGAACTATAGAAACTACATGTTCAGATTTCACAGCCCTAATAAAGCGAAAGCCCGGTAGGTAGCGCATTTGTTAATTTTGCGAACGAAGGGCACAATTAATTTCCAGTGATAAGTTAAGTCAAGTAGTTGACGAAGTGAGAACCGAACGTTTATTCAGCCTGATGCTGGCCTTATTCTCCGAAAGACAAATTCGGCTAAAATTCTTGATCTGTGAGAAAATTTTATAGCGGTCATGATGAAATGCTTTCACGAGGTCGAAAGCATGAAATGTTTAAAGCTTATTCTCCAATTCTATTGCCAGTACGATATGACATTTAGTGCATGACACAAGCAATATATCCTGGTCTCGGAATAACATTTAACTATCTGGAGTCTAGAAATTTCTGTCCCATACGACATGAATAGGTTTCAGTCAAAGGATTTTTTGACAAGGAAACCGAATTTTTCTTTCGGAAAAGTACGGTGATGATGAAGATTAGCTTTTATCTGCAGCATTTTAGTACAAAAACATTTGCAAAAATTCACTCAGCTGGGAAGTAATGACATAGATGTTATGAAAGAAGCAATCACAATGATAACCATGCTCCGTATAATCAGAAGTAAATCATACCAAGTTCTTGCTTCAAATCCAAAAGGCTGCGACCTTGATGCAGGTGACATGTCGACTACGGCAACTGAAACTTTGTGAACCGCAGGATATTGTGGCTAGCCTGTGCTTGTGAACTTATTCTAGAATCCGAGGGTTTCCATCCCTAATTTCTCGTTAGTATGCAAATTTCCCATTAGGTTTTTAAATAACGGAATCACCATGCATATTTTGCCGGTCCTATTTGATTCATTTTCACCTTGGTGAAAGACTGCTCGCACAAATTATGGTGCTTAGCTGAACAGAAATCAGACGGAATCTCAAAACGACTCACTATATGGTGGTCCAATGGTGATACTTGCTTAAAGAAAAGTAAGTTTTAAAGTAAAAATTCGTTAAGAAAATTCTGAACAAATGCCAAACTAGAGCTGATAATAATTAAAAATATTTCTTGCCGTGCTGTAATATTGCTAGTAAAAGTCATCGACTTTATTTTACTTTTAAGCAAAAGAAATCTCCGCTTTTTTCTCGGCTGCTGAACATGAAACTGTCCAAGATTTTTTCGACAGGCTCAGATTAACAAAAACCTTGGTACATGAAGGACAATTAAAATGACCGCATGCTTGCAATGTTCCCTGTGGTTTGTTCGAAACATCAGTTAAATTGGATTGGGATATTGGAGTGACTTAAAAGCGCAGGCATAACGTGGTTAGTTGATTCGCTATTTCCCATGGGTGATCAAATTACCTGGCTCGTGGGAAATTGTCTAACTTGTGGACGGTTAAAACATGCACGAGAAATATTAAAAGTACAAGGTTTAAAATAATTGACAACCGCGTCGGAAGATAATTTCTACTGAACGTAACGCGATCACATTATTTCGTGAAAATCAATCAATTGCAAACACCAAAAGTGTATCTAATTCCAAGTTATTGACGATAACAATTAGCGCGGAGTTGTGATAAAAAGTATCAAACTAGTTCAACTAACTGACTGAGTACGTACTGGAATGAAAGGTGTGTCGCATAGACAGAGCGCCAACTGGGCTTGGATCCCCGGGGATACCGAGTAACCACAGTCGAATTCTCGTAATTTAGGAATCAGATCAATTTCTGACTGCGGATTTTCGATGTTATCAATCTAACTTCAGCTTAGTAATTGACTCTTGCGATAAGGGTCATTCTCAGCGCCATTTAACGTTTACACCGCAGACTGTGGTACATTAACAGGCTCACGCACCAACCCCGTGATTTCGGTGTTCCGCCCCAAATCGGCGATTGGGTCTTCCATTATGGCAGGAGCCACATAAACGGTAGCGCTTAACAGTCGCCTGACTGGAAATCTGAATCTGCCTGTTTACTTTGTTTAAGTTATGGGTCGTTAACGGATGCACTGCAAGCCATTTAAGTGTACTCTTTAGGTTTCGTCCTCTGCCCTTCATGAACACAATCTCCTATGCTGACTGATGTAATCAATGAATCATCTCTGCGTTTTACTCCAGTGTAGTCACCTGATGAGAAGCCCACAAAATTTTACTCAACCACGCAAACGCATTGTTGTTCTCTCTTGCCCATGAAAAGACAGAAGAGTACGAACCTTTCTGAAGCTTTCCCTGACTTCAGCCTGAGAAATAAGGTCTTCGTGTAACATTCGCCAACTACTAGCGATTTGCCTTATTCGTTGAGATGATCCACCGTTGCCATCCCTGGTATTTTGAGTACAGACCTCGTCCGAGCCGGCAGGCCAACCGAAAAATAAACTTAGTTGACAGGATTATCGTAAGGAATCCGAATAAGCTTTACTTTATTCTGTCTTCGCAAAATGCACGAAAAACACCCGAGTAGAATTCTGAGTGACGCACACTATCCACTCTACAAGAGCCCTAGACATTTAATTTTCTCTTCATCTGTGCGCATTTGAGACAACCTAATTCATGGCTATGGTCCAACTTAACGGTGCTCAACAGATTCGCATCATACCAGTTTTTTAAGCAAACAGAACAAGGCTCTGAATGAATTCAAGGTGCGTTTAGCCTTTTAGGCACTTCTTGACATCCTGACATTTTTCTTTGCTGCAAATTGTTTCAAACTGTTTACGGTTTCCTTGAGTGGTTAGTATGTCTTGCTTAATATCCACACAATTACTTGATTTGACTTGAAATGAGACTTGGCATTTGGACCAAAATAGATAGACGACATTAGCAATTTCAGGAAACAATTGTTGCTCCTTCATTAATCGATTATCAGGAGCAATGATTCAGCATATTTTGCTTCCTTATACTGTCCTATCCACTAGCTGGCAGAAGTAGCATACCGATCTCTGTTTAACTCAACAGAGGCGCTTCAGATTGAACTCGAAATTCAGTAGTGACCAGTTCACAAAGAAAGACCATGTGACTGGTATATTTTTCCAAACGAAAATTTCAAGTGTTTTGGACCACAGTTTCCCAATTCAATTGGCATGTTTTGCATATTTTCAAAAACATAACGGTTTTCACTTTTGTTTTTCTTTCGTCGCTGATCTTCGTGTTTACCATATCCTATTCATTCGATGGTCGTCTGCGTACACTGACGCAGGTTTTCAAGCAGATCACTCTAATGTCCTTCTATCTCTTCATTGAAATGATAATCTCCCTTTTATACAGTGTGACAATGCACATCGCCTAGGCTTACTTGGTTGGCAGTGGGTTTTGTTGTCAGGTCAAATCTGTTGTCAAGTTGCTTATTTTATGCAAAGACTACATTATATCTTCATGTTGTTGCAAGTTACCTTGTCCATCTGGCGGTGCATGAGTCACTTTATCTGTGTGCTCTGCCCCATTGAACTTCTTCAGTTGGACTTACCTATTTTAAATTATGTTTGAGTGAACCTGTATTCCTTTTGTACTTTAAGTTGAAGGTGAGTAATTTGTATTAGTGATTGAGACTTCTTTGTAGTAGATGTAAATTACTAAGATAATATCAATGACTAAGCAATTAAATATATGGCCATGTGGTTGCTCCTTTATCAAATAGCGGGCCCCCTGGCCTCATATTCAACGGATATACAATTTCTACTATGTCATCTGGGAGGCTCAACTGCGGCTCAGCAGTGCCTTGCAGCTATGCGACGATTAAATGTCCGAATAATTCCATTAGAGGCAACTAGACGAAACACAGTGCCTACCCCCGCCTGTTATGAGCTTCTTGATTAAAGTCAAACTTTACTTTTCTGTACAACCGCTCTGTCTGCATTGTTTTTATCAAAAATTATTCGCTTTCCTTGTAATATGTTGAAAAGGATCGAAACGAAAAGCTTAGAGCAAGTCTCTGCGGATAGAAAGAACTGCTCGTCAGCTTGCACTTGTAACTGTAGCAATATGCAGCCTTTGGAACTGCAATCGACAAACTGTCCACTGCTTGAACCACGTCATTTCCAGTTTCTCCGGCGAAAACTCGACCGGGTAAGAAGAACACTATCCATGTGCATACAATGCATCATTCCTTTGCAAAACATTTTTTTGAACGATCGATTAGACTTTGGTCCACTCCAACTACATGAACATAAAAGGTTCCACGTGAAGTGGGCCGATCAGCTAGATTTTCGTCGAGATTTTTATTTTGCGGGTGAGATTTTGGGGTGCTTCTATTCCCGTTTTTCTGCGCCTTGGTTTGCATTTAATTGGTTTCAGGCTAGTTATTCACTGCCGTTAATTGTACCAAGTAAAATCTCCAGCGTACCCTCAGTTGCAAAACAGAACTCACGCCTATTCCAACGTTGTCCTTTGTTTCGGCTTGCCTGAGGGTTTGTCGTGCATGCCACCAATGGTTTCTGAGTGGAATGTTTAAATATCTTTTGGCCTCACGCTAGTTCGAATGGTAGAGCACACGCGGGACCAATGTTTGATTTCCAAACTCTCTCGGGCCAAAAGCATTTCACATTTGGGTCACATTATACATCCATACAACACTTACCGAGCTACCAGCCTGGGCACTAATTCTGACCGTCAAAAAATCCGAAAATACGTAGATGACGTGAAACTTGGAGGTCGACCTACTAGTATCTCTTCGGTTGTAAATTTAATGAGTCACTAGTGTAAACACAAGTATCACATGAAAGGTTTTGTTTAAGGACTTATATTATCGTTTACCTTCCCGTAGAAAGACGCAGCAGTCTGTATGAAAAGGCCTATACGTTAGGACCCAATTTGAATAAGCACAGTGATCACCGCACAAGAATTCGTGTTTATCCAGTCTGCTTGATCACCTCAATCGTGCAAAATGATTCATGCGGAGTTTCGGGGAGAACAATCATAGGGTGTTAGATGCCAAATTCACTTGACTAGGCGGAACCGCACTGGGGATCCTATCTCCTCAGTTATTCATGGCCTGGGTATTGAGAACGGGAAGGGATTTCATTGATTCGCCGGAACCACGCTGGCAACCTATCATGGTAGAGCCAGATTGGCCACATGGTGTGGTGTTTTGTACCAGGGTCAGACTTGTGGCTAGAATCATTACAGATCCAATATGTTTTAAAAAACTGCCCACCCCTCTGATCCAGTCCGATTAACGTGCACTAGTGGCAGGCAATTTTGCTGTGTATATCCTGACGAATTACCACCCAAAATTGCTATTCGGTTTCTTTAAAAATGTTCTGGTCCCATTTCTCATGTGAAGCCAATCTGGATGGAATCTTCTACTCCTTAACACTAAACTTCTCGAGATTTATCTTTAGGTCCCACTGGACAGTCGTCTCTCAGTTCCTTCCATGTACTTATCGTTGCAGCTGAACTAATAAGTCAATACAAGAAGAGATAAATGGAGGGTATGCCTTGTTAAAGTCCTTTTCAGTAATCATCTTCATGGTCCTATTTGGCATCGCTGGGGAAGTGGGGTAATACGTTATTGTAGGCAGCTTGTATTAAACGACCTCGAGTTACTTTGCCTTTGTAATCACCCATGAATAATACTGTGTTGATAATGGTCTAATCAGAACCATTGTCTCCTTTGGTTATGGCACCTGTCCCCATGATGTGTTTAGCCATAGAATTTTCCAGGTATTTGCAGACCATGGACAATGCGAACCGTACATTATTTTCCGGCCTGTCCACAGAGTAGATGTTTTACCTCAGTAAGAAATATTAAATTAGGACTAGTTTGTTTTATACTGGATAAGAGCTACTGAAGTTTATATGTCGCTCTTATTAGGCGAGCTAACAAAATGCATATCCAACTTTTACGTCCCTAGTGGAAACGGGGGACCATGAATTATGTTCTTAGGTAAGGCGAAAGCGGATTAGTTGAGACTGCCCAATGACGGTCCTCGTTGTTACTCTCCTAATACGTTGGAACGGTACTGAGTGTAGCTACTCAAAGAGTCTTTGGTTTACCATATTTTAACTTGCCTACTGAATCTTTCACTTTTTTTCTCAAGTCGTCTGTGACAATTCATAGCACACTATTTTACGGATCACCATAACGACAGTGGGATTTACGAAACTGTTTCAGAAACATCCAAGGGTCTAAAACACATGGCATCAGATCTGAATGCCTTAAAATTATTTTGAAAGATGATCCACCATACTATACATTATATAGGAATGTATTCATGTTAAAATTCATGTTCTCTGTGTGCTGTTTCAGAATCGTCCCATGAAAACCCTACTTGGATAAAGGTCACCCACCCCGTAGTTTCTGGTGGCCCAAATTCCTTTTTCTCCCTCAGGTTTCTGCTCGAAAGACTACGCTAACTAATAAGATGAAAATACCTAACGATTTTGGGAACAAGACAGACGTTGCGAACTTTGTTGGACAGTCTTTGCATGTTCAGTTGGTACGGAAACAAGTAGCACTTTTCCGGAATTCAGTCAAAATGACCCACCCAAGCGTTCGAAACAAGACTAACACTTGACACTGGACGATTGTTGTATCGGTATTTGGTCTATTTCTGTCAATGACTATTGGAAAAGCTACCTATACGATTAATCGTGGCAGACGTTGATATGTGGGTGACTGGCGTAGTGGTTCCGGTATCAGGCATGGGCATGAACCTGAGTGTATGCATCTGAACCGAAATGGCACTACTTCGTGCACACAAATAGAACAGTGTAGGCTAGCACACAAACAATATGACAGAATAAACCGTTGTCTTACGAGATATTAGTAACCACAGTTTTCATCTATCGCCTCGCATGCATTGTCGAAGGAGGAGTACATATATGTGACTAGACGTTCAGGTAACCTCTCTTTAACTCAAGCTTTTCACTTTTTGTGAGAAAAGCGAGAAAGTTTGATCACAATGGGCGGAGATTGCGTGATCCCACATGGTTCAACCAAATGAAATTCTGACTGACTGGATATGTTGTGCTTTATAGGTTTTGCTTGATGCAAATAAAAATACGACGAATCTTTTTTGATGGTCCAGCGTCACCCGTATTGCACCACACGTACAAATGACTATTTCGTTGACCATTTAAGGAGGAGCCACACGAAATCAATGTCGCTGTATGATTATTCGATTCCAAGTGAATAACAGTGAACCGTAAATAATTGCGTAATACCCAGTCGGTAACACTGCTACTACATTTCACGACCTTTCCATTGCTAAAATCAACCATCCGAAGAATGGATGCATTCAGGACGAGTGTGAAAATCTGATTTGTATCGACAGCCAAGAGCATCAGTACGGTTCTTTTCACTCGTTTTCTAAACTGAGAAATGGTTGTTTGGTCAAGATAAGGCAATCAACCTATACTCCACCAAACACCGTATTTGTGCTAAGCGTTAATCATTTTTGTGTACCACTTTTCGGCTACCAAAGAAGCTAGATAACTCTCACCTGTTGGATTTGAGGTCTGAATACTTCCTTCTCGTGAAATTAAAATGATAATTGAACCGTTATATGGTACCATAACTTTAGTGGTGAAAGTAGGATGAGCAAGGCAATGGATCAGTTTGAGTGAATGAATGTTGGTTAACATTAATCTTTTGACGCGGCTTTGCGTTTTGATGTGATCAAGTCAAGGTTAAATGTTGCACGAGACTATTATCCATGTTGTGTCGATGGAACCGTTACCCTAACGAAACACTGAATCTCTTTTATCTTTATTAGGTATCACGACAGCATACCGACCCCGTGCCAACTGGGACGGAAACCGTAGGACAGCCGGATGTGGGCTTTTGAATTTGCACCATACTGGTGTCAGGCAATGCGATGAAGCTCAGCATATCTCTAAAAGTCTGCTCGGTTTCCATAATGTCTAAAGCGTTCGTCTCCCAATCGCTCATCTCGTATTCGAGCCCTAACTTCAGCGCCATCAGTTCGCATGGTTGATTGGCCCTAACAATAGTGGAGCACCGGTATCATATGGTAAACGATTTGTGCAACACAGCGAACATTGATGTCTTTGCTTTCTAACATCTATGTATTTATGAAACTGGTTTTTTGTCGGTACTACTAATATCGCAATTGCTCAAATTATCATTGTTATTATCATTACTTACTAGGCGTTCCAGTAGCCAGTTTCAGAACTCAAACATTGTTCAAATTATCGAACTTTCGGTAAAATGTAGCGGGAACATTGTTGGGTCTGGAAGCTTGTTAGCTCAAAAAAGAAGTCACAGGACATCTACATCAGCGTTAACATTCATGGTAAAAAGTTGCCTTCTCACATTTGGAGAGAGATTCAATAAGTATTTTTTTTAAATTTCTGTGGCTAAAAACAATAATCGCAATGCCTGCTGATTATTGGTTATGGATACAAATATCTTATCGACTGGTTAGATCAGCCAGGAAAATGTACTGCAAAGGTTATAACTGACATTTCGACTTTGTGGTTTTGTGTGCACTTGGCTTCACGCTGACGGTGTATATTGTACCCTAGCTCTTTTTCTTTGTTGATCGACCATTTGAATGATAAGTTAGTGCGGCTTTCCTAACGGGTGAATTTGCCACGAGTCCTATTGGATACTTGTCTTCTGTGAGTATATGATCTCATGGCTTATTCTGTGCACCCTCTCTTGATTGTTATTGTGGACTGATGAAATTCGCAGTGAACTGAACTAGGACGGTCGGCTATTTAGGCAGAATGTGCCAATAGAGGCACTCTATTCGATATGCGGGACTAGGTAGAACAAATAAATGAGCTTTCTGAATCCTCTATGGTTTCTGAACTGTCATACTATTCAGTTGAAATTGTTCCAGTCATCGTCAGGAAAAACTTGCTAACTTTTTGCTAACGGCGACGTTTGGAGCAGCAGTCTTTGTAAGCACAAATTAATTTTGGCCGTTGACCGTTTTGCCTAACGTGTTTTGAGACGTCATCTGTTTTGTCTTGTACCTGTGAGTATTCAGCATCTGACCACCTGAAATTTGTAAGTGCCTCAGTCGTCGATCTTAGTATAGGAAAGTTGTTTTGCATATAATGAATCACAGTAAAGTTGGGGAAGAACTGGTGTTTAAACTGAAAAACCTGGAGAATGAAGCCCAAAACACTCTATGGCTTCCAGGGGAGCCAGTGAATTAGCTGGATGCGTTCAGAGATCTGCAAGACCTAGTCAAAAACTCGTATACAGACGTAAAAATGAGATTAGAATCAATACCGATAGTCCCCTTGTAGATACAGAAACAAAGTTAGGTGGAAACTCGTAGGACACATTGTGAACGTGGCATAAAGAAAATGCAAGGTGGGCCGTAGTTGTCAAGAGACGCGGTCATGCACCTTGATGGAAAAGGGTCCAAATACCATCACTCTATGCAGCCATTTAGGACAGATAGCAGGGATTGAGTCACGAGATGCGCGAAAACTCCATTGTTTGCTGTATCACTGTAAAGTTAGAATAGGGTCTACTGCTGACAGCTATGTGAACGTTTTACCGTTTGAGTCATATAAAGCACGGATATTTTGTTTTAACTACCCGACAAAGTTCACGTTGCACCGTGATCGATTGCATGCGCAGTTCAATTGAAGACCTAAGAGAAACATGACATTTCATAGCAGGATGCAAATGAGCAAATCAGAATTGTCGCAGGTGAACTGTCCCAGTGTTCGTGATTCATATTTTTCAGGGATTGCCTGAATGTCAAAGAAACAACCTGTTTCGTGACGGTGGAAAGCAATTGTGATTTTCAAGTTGGAGGTAATTTTGCATGTACGTTGGTAGTGTCCTGAGATGGTGGTATAAAGGAATACTCATCCAGCATAACGGTGTTTCTAGATTTCCATATGGTAATCGGTCGAACTTCTCAGGGAATGGTGACATTGAATTCATGTATCAGGATGATACCCTTAACACTAGGCAATGTGAATGTGTGCGGTAGCGCAGTGTAGAAACATGCAAAATTTACAGTTTTCTGTGTTTAAGTGACAGAGGTTGATTCTGAGTAACGGAATGTATTTTCTTCGACTGTCTTCTGGTACTTTATGACCAAATGCTTTGAAAACACAATTCAGAATAAATCAGTTTATCCCGGCAAGCGTCATGCAACCTTTAGCTAGGAGGTGCAGAAGTTTCCTTGTTAAAAATATGATTGCGCATGACTGCCTGTTCAGTAGAACCGAACTTTAAAAACACTCACCTAAATCTTGTTATCACTTGTGTATTTGGT
The DNA here is from genome assembly GCA_008360955.1 of Fasciolopsis buskii. Lineage (NCBI taxonomy): Eukaryota > Metazoa > Platyhelminthes > Trematoda > Plagiorchiida > Fasciolidae > Fasciolopsis > Fasciolopsis buskii. The sequence continues at coordinate 167,445 of LUCM01004270.1, read as the reverse complement.
CTGTGAGGGAGTTGTATGATGCTCCCATTCATGGTCAGTGGTTCCGAAAGGAAGTCTATTAGTAGTAGGCTTAGCACTGGGTTTTTATTGTTTGGCCACAGGCAGCCTAGTGCGGACGCTAAAATTATTTAGAAGTGAGAAATGCAAGATGATGTCTTCCGTTAACAAAGAGTCGAGCAAATCACACATCATCATGGTCGAAAAAGCCATTATTGGCTTAGAGTCAGGCTCGGGAAGCCTAACTTCAACCAGTCGAATTTATCAACGGAAGGATTTTAAGTGTGATTATCTTGAAATAAGGAAGCAGAAACACCACAAAGCCTGTAGCGACAGCCAAAAGCTGATTGTCTCGTCAAACAGCGACTTATGGTGACAGATCATCCGTTTGAAGCGGAAGCAGCATTTAAGCAGATAGCGGTGAAGCTGGTCGGGTTGAGGTTTGGGATTCCTGCTAAAGCGTTTTCTTATAAAGAAGACAGCAGGGAAATTTTTCAAAATTTGCAGTGGTAGAGAGTCCGCAGGCATAATAGTCCGAGCTTCGAGGTCTTTTGAAACGTCGAAAGCCTAAAGGAAATGTCAGCTTACATTGGTTTGGTGGGTGGCAAATTCCCTATTGATCTGCTATGGTACAGAGTTAGATCCTAGCCAGACCGACAAAGAACGTTGTACCTTCCTTTGTTTTCCGTTCCGTAGATGAAGGTTCTAATGCAACCAATAACTCGATGTAGACCAGCTGAGAGTAATGTGAAGATTTTCGACGCAGGTGGCGTCGTTCGAGGGCTACGAGAAAGCAGTTCACAGATCACTTGGATTCGGCCGAACTATTCATTGCCTCAACCTAGAAGACCGGATAAGCTCAGTATGTTCTGTGAATAGGCGGCACAATATAGGAGAGTGTCACCAAATGATAAGATTTTTCAACCTCCAAAATTGGTTTTTACTCTACTGTCAGTTTTATTGCGTTACAATTGCAAATCGGCCTTGGGAACAGAAATTTGGACGCTTCTGGAGTTCAGATCATCCCAGGTTGATCGAGATCCACTTTGCCTAATATCTCTGAACGATGACGACAACACTTGGGATTTTTCCGATTATTAGCTTCTGTTTAATCCATGTGATATACTTTCTCTGTCATTCTGTGCATCTTATGTTTTTTAGGACTGCGCTAGTAGGACGGCAACAAATATTCAAAATCATCGAATAAATAGTATTTCGTTGACTGATCGTTTAATATATATTCTGACTGATAAACCAAGCTATTCACTCTAAGAGTAAATTGGGCCTTCTGTTGGTTAAAGGAGCGAAGGGGGTTGATGTTCACAGAATCCCGATCTAACAGCCGTCTTATGCCAGTAATCCCCAATCCACTACAATTAGCAAATATAGCTACTGATTTTTAGCCTGTTAAGCTTTCATCGGATCGAAATGTGGTCTTGGAATCGGGCGGAGGCACTGACACTTCCAGATTGCTACTTTTATCCGCATCTTCCCAAAAAATAGATTAAGATTTTTTCAAATCTCTCTCTCGTAGAGAGGGTCCCCTGGAATCAGCGGCTATTCCCAACAAGATTATATTTTCCGGAGTCATACGACATTAATTCAAGTTTGGTAGAATTAAGAGGGCTTTGGAAATATGCATTCTTGAAAATGAGAGTTACAGAATATAAAACAGTTTTGAAGTTCTTTGTTAAAGCCAGAATTTACAAGTTGTGATTCAGGACCTGATTTCCATTTATGGCACATTTGGAGTTTTCCATGAGTATGGATCGACACTCGATAAAATGCCCTCCTCTTTGGATATCGCCTTTAGCAATCTATCTGCGCAGCCATAACGGAATATTATTTGTTTAAGTGAGGTCGGTTCTTAGTTGACCTGCTTCGTCCCGGGCTCTACCACTGCATCACCTTCGATTTTGCGTCGATGCGCAGTCACTACTAAATAGGTGCACTCGATTCAGCCTAAAGTGGTATGGAGACGTTCGTGGCATGCAGAGTAATCTATTTTGAGGTAGATGAACTTGCAACTGAATCCCAACACCAAATAAGAGCGCATTTATGTTCTAAAAGAAAAAAGTTTTACAAGCCCGTTAACCATCAGTGGCACCAGGGATACGCACAGTAGTAGAATGGATAGGTTTGTTCAACATTGATACAAATATTTGACTGCCATTTTCTTTGTCTAAATGCTACTGTACAATATTTCGGTAAAGGACCCGCGCCCATGAGAAGATTGGTGATTACGAACGTGATCGTCATTGGGAGGAATCACATCCGCGATCGTTACATTCTAACGCTGTAATGTTAATCGTTTGATCACCCCCGATCAATACTGGATCACTTCCAAAAATCCATTTGATATTACCTATGATATAGCGTCACAGCCCACACGGAAATTCAACCGTTTTGTTTAGGAATCGTCTGTATCCATTTGAAAATGTTCGGATCCGGCATAATCCCTCTAGAACTCGGTATTTGTGCTGGTCACCTGGACTGAAAAACAACAAATTTGCCGGGTCTTTTCATAAGGATGGCATGCGGCTTGACGGAATATGCATGTAAGGAGGACCCGACGCAAATTATACCAGTGACAACGATTTCGCTGCTTTATCTGGAACTAAGTTCTCCTGGCCGTCGAATTTTGACTCGGTCTGCGTGAATTCTAAAGCAGCAAGCCGAATTTTGGGCCGTAGCATCGAAAACGTCATCCATCGTTCCAAAGATTGGTCAAAACTTGCAGCACGTCATACCTTGTTGAAATCGTAATTTTATTCTGATTCTCTGAAGGCCTCTCACTAGCAACCATACAGCCGAATTCATGTGATGTCTGAAGCTGAATTTAAATGCCTACGATTGCAATATTGAAACAAATTATTGATGCTCCCTTCTCTGGAGTGAAGAATGATCTTATCAAGAGCATGCACACTGACTGAAGCAGTATCTTTCGGTGGTGATCTCGTTGGTTCTTCGAAACAGATCGATTTCAGAGTTTTGGAAAACTGCCAATTTTTTTTATGAAGGCCTGTCAGCAGTTGGAAACAATGTCGATTTACCTTCTTCGCTTCCGATGACCACTATGACACAATTCAACACGCTGGTTTTAGACGTAGGCAAGTTCAGTTGCCCGACACTGGTTAGTTCCACTACCCGGGATCACATACGACAATACGATACTTCAAACAGTAAAAATGAATGTGAATGACTGTAATAGGAGACAAACTCGGATTTTCAACAGATGTTGGAATGAATCTTAATCAAAACTATGCAACCTATTGCACTAAGAATAGCATGGAAACTGAAATTTCTATTTAATGTACTCTGCGAGGTATTCGAAGCATACCTGGCATCAACCTGACATCCGGTTACCGATCAAACGTCGAGCTCACACTAAGGTAGTGAGAATGGTTAAAGCACGTGGCTCAGAAACATAGCTGCTGAAGACAGATATGCATACGCCTTTGGTATTTGAAAACCATTGTCTTCTTAGCATTGGTAGAATATGGCGGAAAAATTTTGTCAGCAACTCAGATTAAAGACATAAGCCACTGGGTCTTAGGGTTCGGTCTTCCGAAGAGGAGCTAGACGTGAACAGATTACCGTGGTTACGACAGGATTTGCGCATACCCACGGAACGCATACCTTAGTTGGAAAACGAGTCGAGATGGTCAGCTAATCAAGAGGCGAAACCGGATGAAAGCCTTAACCAATAAATTAGTTTGGACAGGTGCAGTTGGGCTATCGGATTTGGGTCCGCGAGATCCCAACCGGAGTGATGGCTGGAGAGCAAACAATGACAGGTCTCTGCGCCGATCAGTGATATTCACGCATTTGAAACGGTTTTCCTTTAAGTTGCATTTCTAATTTATCCCGTTGCAGTTGATTTCCCGCAGTATCTCCTTTAATTACGTTAAAAAGGGAAGTGTAAATTCAAAAAATCAGATGCAAACAGTTCCGTTCAATTTGTACAGTCGCTAGATTTCCATCAGCGTGTCCAGGGTACAGTTGCTACCTCACAGCACCCTCTCCTTAAACAGAAAACGGAAACAAGAATAGTAAATAAAAAAGGCAAAGTAGTTGAATGAAGAACTACACCGAAGAAAAATTCCAATTTCAAAAATGTCGCTGTCTGCGCACTGAACCATATCACCCGTTGGTTTCAACTATCGCTTCAACTATCCCATATAACCGATCCGGCAGTTTAACTAAACCTAGACGCGACATCGAAGGGCAACCGCGAACCATAATCCAACGATAAGCTGTTTCGAAGAGCAAAGTAAAAAGAAACAGGCGGTCGATCTGTTGAGAAGCGGGAAACATCATCTAAACACCGCGAACTATTCTGAGTCACTACCAGATCTAAAAACGGAACTCAAGGACGTAGTACCTTAGGCCCAACTTCTGAGTTACACACCATTATATTTTACCAATACTAAGAAAAAACGGTGCTCTAACGACAAAAGTCTTCATATATCTCTTGCTCGCGACGGTCATGTTTCGAAAACCTAGAGCTATTCCGACCTCATTGCTGCCATGTATGCTCGACCTTTAGTCCACAAATGGATGTCACTCGAAGCAACATATGCCTCATATTAGCAAATACGAGTCGGGCCTTCCGCAT
>LUCM01004270.1:148946-161156 GCA_008360955.1 Fasciolopsis buskii | reverse complement strand
GAAGGCGAAATGGGGGTGGGGGCATCAGGCTAACGGATATAGCTTTTAATGGCAAAAATTGGTTTTCGCTCTAGCGAAGCGGTCAATAGTGAAAACAAACGTGGCTGAAACAGTCTCACCCGGCTGGGACAAACCTCCGGATTTAGAGTCGCCAGCAGCGAACACAAAATATGCTGATTGCACACTTCCGGGTAGGCGAGAAAAATCTCGACTGTACCCTTTTTGACTTCAGGGGAGCTGCTACCGGTGGGCGCATACCCACATACAACCAACTATCTAACCAAACTGCACACAGACTACCGTTGACTGGGATCCGGTCTAACGCTGAACTCTCCGCTCGCATGTTCAGAGCAATCTCATTGTCAGAATGACAACTAGCACTCAAAAACAGATCATCGGAAACGGCAAGTGCGAATCGAGAGAATCATATGGTTCGAAATTTCCCAGAATTCCAAATGGGTAGCTTATTGCCCTAGTTGAGCGAGTGTGCGGACACTGAAAGCACCCAAGTAAATTAAACATCTGGGTTTAAATAAAGCTTGCGCACTATTGCTTTCCTTTTCTTAATGCTGCCGCCATCGAGCAGCAATTTTTCGTAACAACTTGAGTGGGCTTTGCATCAGAAAAACAGAAATTAAAAAGGTTTTCTGAGGAAAACTCTGGAGATATTCGGGCCACCAATACCTCTCGACTATCCACACTGCAGAGACTTTATTCGGGAACCCTGACCGGAGCCTTTGACTCAAAAGTCTTACTCACAGTGCAGTTGGGCGGTAACTCAGAAGGCGAACTCGGAGCAGGCGTATATTTATCGCTACCCACCCTGCTCGAAGCAGTGGATAGCGCGGTCTTGATTATCCTGCGCAACGACCAATGCAGTGTGGAATTCATTGTTTGTGCTATGTATTGAGATTTTCTGGACGAATACTGCTAAGGAGTCTAGCCATTAAGCGGAAACCGATAGTAGTTCCCAAACAAACCTTGGTTCTACCGAGAACCTGCCCACAAGGCAACGGGAGTGGTTGAGTGAAAGCTCATTTACTTGGACAAGTTATCCTTCCACTAAATTTTCCAGTCGAGTTGCCAGTTCAAATCGACCCCCAAACTGAAGGACCAAGGGACTACTTCGTTAGGCCTCAACCCACTGACGTTCCACGCATGATTAAATCTCCAGCTACAGATATGACATCCAGGATAGTTCGTTGCAAGTTAAGGTGTGACAGGGACATAGATATCACTGCTGGAATACGTTTGGATTGGCAGAAATCACAGAATGTCACTTTTCTGCTCTCTCAGATCGCCGCGATTCCGGCTGTCTTTTTTGTAGCATTAGGCGACAGCGAAGTTATCCGGCATGACTGGCGTTAATAAGTATCAAACTGGGAGACGGGCACTATCTGAGGTCGATTTAACCAATTAGGATGAGGCGGAATGAAAGGATAAATGTGCTTGGGCATACCTATAATAAAGACTACCATGCGGGCCTGAATGAGAACACCTTCTCGTGCCTATCCGGGTAGAAATGCAGATGATTAATGTTGAGTCTACACCTACTGCGCCTTGTATTCTGGATGTTTCGGACAGGGGTGCTCTGCCTAAGTGGAAGGATCAGAAAGGCGTTTAGCTTTACTTTTCCAAAGCAGATATATAACTTGTTTGTAGTGTATACGTTTGGGAGGCCAATTTGTTATTGGTAATTAATTTTTATCTTTATACAGACTGCAATTGTGTATAACTCAGTTAAACGAACAGCATCTAAAACAGCATCAGCCTGCGACCTCTGTAAAGTCAACAAACGTTTAGTCATGGAACATTCGTTGATAGAAATTCCTCCATCGAGGAGTTAGTAGTTATTGGTATTTTGGATAAACCTCTCTCGGTGAAACAAGGCCGCCTGGCATACTTGGCATACTAGAAGTTTTGGTTTGAAATGAATCCTTAGTAACATATTGTGGCTTTGGTTTCTCCCTCAGAGCACCGGATAATGGTAAAAGAGGAATCAAATATCGGAGAACTGTAAAATACAGGAACAATTTCATTACGTAAACATCAGCGACTGAGGCATATAGGCATGTTGTCTAAAGTCCCTAACTCAGGGTGCGGGATCTCATTGGTCCGGTAATCCAATGAGGCCCGGTTTGGATGATCCACAGGTTAGGACTTTCATAACCTTTTGTTACGCCATGGACCGACCACCCTGACTCATCTCCCAACACTTAATTTCCTCAAAGGACCGTGTATAACGAGGAAGTTGATCGCAGCGCATGCTTGACAGGTACCACAAAATCATTAACCCATTCAGTGTTAGCACACCTAACGGGTGAGCCTTATGAACCAGCACCCTAGGCCTAACCTCAGGATTACCAAAGGAGTTCCTCTGCCATGACTACCAAGGCAACAAAGACACCGGAGGACAGACCCTGACAGGTTTCCCACATCTATTCGTAATAGTCATATTTCTAAGCCATATAGCATGATCTATCTCATTTCTTCATGAAATAGTTCACTACTTGATATCATCGTTCAACTCGCCGTTAAGCAACAGTGGAAGCTCTGTACAGCTGTTACATCCTTGTTACGAATCTTCAGTAGTGCATATCCACCGCTCCCTTACTAGGACGCAAACCCGCGGTGAACGATTTTGAGTCGAAAGCCTTAGCCATTACGTTACCGGGAAAGCTCTCAACGGTTTGTCAAACTTCATGACGGGCCTCTAGCGCATACCAGTCGATCCTACTGATAGATGACTTCTCTGCAGGTAGCATAAGTACGATGAAGGCTTTGGACATGACCTACATTGCTTGGCAGCTTGGTATGTGTTACACACTATCTCATTTCGGCAACGTAAACTCCGCATTTGGATGCAAACCGCATGTCTCTAAATATCTCATTTCGGTAAACGCCATATGCGACCGCCTGGTGAGAGGTAGTCGACCAAATGACAAAACTCATCAACGTCGAACTACTCCTGCTAGCCAAGAAAAAGGCTTTGCTCTCCGCCAGTCCAGTTTCCCAGCAGTTTTAGACTCCAAAACTGCAAAACCCATCAAAACAAAATTACTCTATCTTTCAGATGGTCGAGAAATACTTACAATTGTGGGTCTTTGTTCAGTGGTAAAACATCATGCGCGCAGAAGAAGATAATTCGCTCAGCAGCTGTCATTGTCAATATCCTTACGCGAGACTAGAATAATTTCTTAATCATCTTGGTTACAAAGTAGAACAGTACCTTTGAAAGAGACAACCTTGAAACGCACCCCTTCTGGTGATGAATTCCAGTAGAAAATCCCCTTAGGGACGAAATTGATATTGGCTATTTGCATGTAAGAATAGAAAGACAAAATGACTTTCGGTGGCAAAATTCATGCGGTTAATCCAGTCGGATGGTGTTTTGAGATCATGGAAGAGAGAATAGGGTCTCGCCGAAGGTGAGTGGATACATTTCACTTCTCCGTTGGGCAAATGTTTGGGGCAGCTACCTCAGTGCACCCAAACTTTGCACAACATTCCGTACTCAGCAAAGCATGCAATGATCATATACTCTTCGGTGCCCTTGTTATTTAGTCTGACTCTGATAAGTGATGAATCGGTCGAATATAAGCAGATTGTCATATCGTACACGGTACATCTTGAAGAGAGCTAATGATGCCTCTCCTTGGAGTTCGTTGCGTGACCAGCCCCTGATTACAAATGCGATCATGAAATTGGGATGGAAAGATACTACCTCCTCTAAGTCGACCCTTCAAGCTTTTCGCAAAATCAGCTCGCCGTTCATGAGCGCAAAGTGATCAAACCATAATTTTCAAAGACAAATTTCATAGCAATGTTGTATCGGGAATGACCATATTTGTCAACAGCCAACTCGAGGTTCTTTCTTTTTCTATGGCACTAATGATAACCAATTCAGCTTTGAAATAAAAACGGAACAGTCGGAACTAATATTTTTCAGGGGCCGTGGAATTCCATCAACGGACACTTGTGCAGGGATCTTCTAGTTTACCGACCCACAGAGTGGAATATATTCTGATGAGACAAACAATTACAAAGGTTTAAAAGGAGAACATGCACCATTAAAGACGAAAGAGTGTGATGTGTATTCTGACTGAAAAGTACTTGCTACGAAATTAAGGTTTTGTGAACAATTATAGACAGCCATTTCGTTTTTTTATGAAATGCTTGAAGCATGACGACTTAAAAAGGAAACGACCCATACCCATTAGGGTCCACGGTGTAAGGGGCAGCAACAATAATAAGAATAATTTTTAAACTTCATGATGGGCGTTCGGCTACTAAAGGTGAATCAGTAGCCAAAATCTAAGCGCCAATTAAAATGCAGGAATCCAGTTCCATGCTGGGTTGTTTAAGCACCGTGGTGTCCTGACACCGCTTTCTTCAAGTGCTAGATTCGGTCAGTCACATTGCGCTCTCCAGTGGTGATAAAGGCGTCTGTCCGCATGGCACCATACAGAATGGAAACGACTGTATTACCGAGCCAAAAATACCTGCACGAATTCTTAATAAGCACAGCCGTCCCTACGTACTACTTTGCACTGCCGTCCTAATTATTGATTTACTCGGAGATGGAGTGATTTTTAACACCAATCTTCGGTGATATAGAAACATTCGGTGCATCGGTTCCGAATCACAATCAACATTACACATTTGCCGTATATTTAATCGGGTTTAACTCGGAATGAAAGAACGTGTGCTGCATTGAAACATGTCAAGATCTTGTGAAACGAGGTTGAAAATATTTTGCCTGTCACAACTGGCACAAGTCGATCGGGGTCATAGCGAAATCGCATTCATTAACCAAAACAGTTTCGATGTATGGGGATGTGCCTATCTAGCCACTGTTTCTAAAAACATAAAGAAGAGTTTATTCTAAATGTTTTGTTTCATCTTTGTCGATCGTAATCCTTATGTGACACAGGAGAATCACCGAAGCTGACTGGCCGATTTTCTAGTGACATGTGACTGAGTGAGATTTGACTATCTGCCTACCAAGTCCGTTGGGTTATAGAACTGTGCAGGCAACGAAATATTAGGAATGATAATACAGCAACTATCATCGACATAAGTCTATGACGAAAAAATGTAACATGTATTCACAGGTACAGTACTTTTATAATTAGGGTCTTGGGGGTGGGTGCTAAGGACTTGTTTAACAGTAGGGAATGATAAGCACTCTGCATCCACTGGCCAAAGCGTGGTCAAGAATTCACTGTTTAATCGGTCATTGACTTCCCCGCTGAAAGATGTTAGGGCATCAATGAGCTCCTACCGTTATCTTACGCTTGTAGAAATTCAGTTTCTTCCACAGCTACTTATAGAAGCCAAACAGTATTTATTTTCACTACTGTGCATTTGACCCTTAGACGAAATGCATCTTGAAGATTGGTAAATCTGTACCGATTTCTTTCTGAATTCTCAGGTTGTAAATTTCAGCGAAGAAGTTCAAACGCTCTAGTCTGTTATACCTGAGGATAATAGAGAAATCTTCAGTTGTGGACAAACATAGGAATTTTACCCAAAAAGACAATCAGTGGACACTTGCGTATCCATTGTGGGTCAGCGCAGTCTTGTTGCCCGAAACCAGCTGATTATCTTCATGCTAACCTAAATTTTGTTCCTATCTTTTGGGACTAATTTGTATGTGTAGATCATCTAAGATATGGATGCTGATTCATGAATCACGAAAGTAGCGACAACGCAAATCCAATTATCCCAACACGGTTGCCAATGGTCTTTTACTATATGTCAAAGCCGTGATATTATTTGGTCATACAACACGCCTATAGTTTAACATGCCGTATCTACGTATTTCGGTTTGTACTTAGGAATGGTCTAGATTTTTAAGCGGAGCGCTTTTAAGTTGGCCTACCGTGGGAAATAAGAAAAAAGAACATGGGTTTGCTAATCAATGTAGATTTCCCTCTCTTAGTGCAGCAAAATGTATAAATCATATGATTAAACATGGAAAGAAAGTACGTTTACAAGAATTCACGGAATGCCTGAAAGGAACTGGTACTCCAGGTGATCGTCCGCCAATCCCAATTCTAAACACTTGAGGTTAGCTATAAACCTAATCCTGCTAGTATGCAAATATTTGGGATCCCAGTGTGAGAATACGCAGCCTGAATCACACTCTCGTGCATGTGTTTGACGGTGAGTATTAGACCTGCATCCAACAAAACGCCCCAGCTTAACTGAAACTAGATTTGATTTAAGATTAACATTCCATTTGCTGTTCTCAGTGGCATGCAACCTACGACAGTGAGAGAGGGGAAGACACAAGTGTAACAGTCCAGTCAGTCCACTAAGTCCACTATTTCAATGCTCAGTTTCACGCCCCATTTGCTGAAGGACCTATTCACTTGCCATTAGCACATTTTGGTCGCAGGGTGAGCAGCACGCTGTTATCAAGTTTGTCAATGTGCAAGCGTGATTTTGGTGTAAACTGACCCCCTCTTTCAAACAGTCATCCCTTTCTGAATTCCAAAATCATCGGCAGTACTCCTTGCACGGGATTTTGTAAAAATACGCTTGTTTTTAGTTTGTATCAGTCTAGGATATGGAAAAACTATATCTAATTCCAGGCTTTTTCGCTGTGTTAGTCCGAAAACAGTTTGTTGCCAAGTTCAAGACTATGGGTGAAAACTACGAAGCAGGTGGGAAAACGATTACAAAAGTTTTATTTGTTTAATGGGTTTCACCGTTGTATGTTTTTAATGGGATTCTCTTAAATTGCAGGTTCCTGAGTTAATAAGATCGAACCAGAGATGGTGATACTGAATTGCGACTATGTCCCCTCACTGAAGGTCATCTGCTATGTGAATGTCGAAGGAGCCGGCAGTTCTAAGTTTAATGCATTTAACCTAACACAGTAAGAAGCAGATCGGTTGGTGTTAGCTGCTGATATTTTGAAGCAGATTACTTAGAAATAACGATACATGCACGATTGTGGCTGAAGGATGTTAAGATATCATTCAGTTTGATGTCAACCCATTAAACATTGCTTTCTTAAGTTACCGGCCTTAGCAGAATGCCGTTTCATTTCGATAAAAGCCTTTTCGACTCGACTTAAACACTCAGTTTCGGATAATGCGTCAGACGACAACTCTAGATGTTTTCGCTTATCCAGAACTCAGATATTCCTCCCAGATGACAGCGTTCAACAACCACTTGATCCCAAACTTTCAAACTTTAATATTTATGCACTGACCTATACTGTGTTCGTGATATTATACCGTGTCCTGAGATAGACTATCAAGCAAAATCCCTCTCCTTTATCTTTACACAATATAACATCAAAACTAAATCAATTCTCAATAGCTGATTTGACTTTCGTTTGAAGCAACAGGACCTGTGAACATAGTCATGAATCAAGAGAAGGACACCAACGACTGATGGACATTCGAAGTCGGCGTGTCGAGTATATGAAAGTACCTTGAAGTAAATTTGACGGAATGTTTACAAGAACATCCAGTCAAAAGCACACGCGAATCGGTCTCAGAGATGATGTATTATGATAGCCGCTTTGATGTGGGTGTGTAAAGAAAAGAACATATAAACGTTCTGAAGAGAAATTAGAGCCAAGCACTGTCATTTCCTTCTTTACGTACCATCCACTCATTACTAACTATCTTCCCTGGGACGAACCCCGTTTTTTTGTTTCGTCGTATCAATATGACTGGAACGTTGACACAACCTGACTCGCGCCATTGACACGGGCGTAGATTTGTCTTTGTTTTTGTTTGAAGCCCTTTGTCGTTCACGTGATTTATTGTCAGAAATTGAGGTAACAGGGCCCGAAAAGAACACTGCTGAGGTTCGATTATTGTACATAATTAATTTGTTCCAAATGGTTTCGCAAGAGTTTGGACCCGCCTTTGTTTTGGATCGTATCAATTTGGTTGCTGCGCGCCGCTCAAACGTCTGCTGGAAGAGCTTGCAGAGCTTGCTTGTCAGTTTATGCACGAAAGCTCCGCAATTCTATTTCACTAATGCAAACATGCACGTTTTGCTCCTTGTTGAAAAGACTTGGTGTTGGATGACGCAGTTGTGTTTGTGGAATGAATAATGGATCTCTGACTGGTCCTTCGCGGTCTAAATATCACATCGCCCTGGTCCTCCCATTAGATGAACTTTTACCATCACCGGCACCAAACAGAGTTGAGTCTGCTGATTGTAGTGGAAATGGGTTTAGCAATAAGTAGTCACTAGCATTCACTTTGCTGATGTAGTAGGAGAAGAAACATCTATAAATTGTCACGGAAGTGGCTTTCTAGAATGGAAAATTCTTACACTGATTCTACACATCACATGGTCAGGAAAAACAAAAGTGAACTCTGAAAAGTCGACCAGTGTGTCCGACTCAATGGACTTCAGTGAGCCGGCTTGTCGTTATGTCCTTTCGCACTGAGACTATCGTCCAGGCAAACCGGTTTAGCAGAAACACATAATTAGTTCAGGTGTAATTCGGATGCACGAGTCGTTTTGCACTTGTGCACGTCGATTAGGAATCTGTTCCTTTCTGGAGAGCCGAAGTCGGAAAAGTATCTGATTTCGCGCTCTTTCAAAACGCGGTCTGCAGAACTATGAATCAAGTCACCAAATTCAGCCAGTTGTCACAAGGTATACGTTGGATGTTGAATCATCTCTTCCGCACAACATTTGTTGGTTGCAATTCAGGGCCTACCATGATGGCTTTCGCTCCGCACACGAAAACTCGAACTCTTTGGTTAAAGCAATGAAGGTTGGGTTTCCTACCAGTGCGCGTACATTTTGAGCAACTTTTTACCATAAAAAGCCTTTTTTAAATCAAAATCAATGTGAACATCCGTGGTCATTCCTGCTGTAGAACGGAAGGACAGAAAATGCATCTGCTCATTTATCGTCTCACAAATTGTCAGTTGATTTTAACCCCATTCAAGCAAGCACAAAATTCATGAAGTCAATCAAAACAGAAAACTTACCGGTAGTAAAACTTCGAATAATTACCCAGATCTCTCACAATACTGTTTTTGAATATTGTTGAGTGAACTTCATAACAGGTCATCCAGCAGTTTCAGTTTAAAATCAATTTTCCGAAGCAGTTAGTTTTTCCCCTGAGTTTGAGAAATCACTCGTATTTTGTCAAAATATCAATCAAGTTCCCAGCCCTGTAGGAACGCATAAACATTAAGCAACAGTTCAGTTATCTGCTTATTTTTTGGACACAAGAACGTCGTGTAATGATGACCAAACATAAGTTCACTACAGAATTTTCAACAAAATCCCTTCAACTCTGTTTACCACTTATTTCACATTCTTGTTTCACGATTAGTGGGATGCTTTATTAGTTTATTTGTTCACTTTTGAACGTGAACCTCCCTAGGGGTTCAAGAAGGAATAAGATCCACCGATTTCCCGTGAGCCCAGTCGACTGTCTTTCGGCACTCGATGCGATGTGGCTTTGTTGTTAACCTGATTATTTTCGTCTATCCAGAAGGACTGCTGATCGATTTCCAGTGAACGAGGAATTTTCTAGCCAATGCACACAACTACCAAATGACTCGCTCATCAGATTTACGTCTGGTCCAATCATCCACCTCTGCTAAGGTGATCCGGGTTGGCGACAACCCCCACCACGAAAGGGTATAACGACAAGTCCTCTCACTCAGATTCATTGAGTCTTGCACACTAGTTGGATTTTCAGGGTTCACGTTTGTTTTTTCTGACCATGAGATGTGCAAAATCAGTGTAAGAACTTTCCCGCCCGGAAAACCACTTCCGTGGCAAATCGGTACAGTATGGAACAAAGCCCATTTCTTTTTGGTGTGTAAAGACAGTACTAAAATCGGTGTAATGGATAATCAAATTTCCGTATTATGTTCGATGCGAGAAACGTCAAAAACCGCCTGGCAATCACCAGTAATCATGCTTGCGTCAACGGTAGTGTAACGCTGCCATTAGTAATGGAATGGCGAAAAAGACAGTCATGGTTAGTGAACCCATTAGTACCTGACAGAAGATCATCTAAGATGGTTCTTGATGCGCTATGCACATGAACGTGACAAAATTGAGTTTAGCATCCATGGTGATACTTCAAGTCAAGTCGCATCAAAACGTTCAGGTACTTTCCCTGTCGAGCTTGCTTATCCTAGTGTTTGAATTAATTAGTGATTCAGTACAGCAAACTTGCTCATCCACTGTTTCAAATTCTGAAGTAGTAGAAACACTCGCGATAGGTTCACGCCGAATAACGATAAAAACCTTATAAGCATAAGAAAGTAATTTCCTACAAGCATAACACTCTCTTAATCAGCCAGAAGGCATCCAGATAATTTTAGGTCCAAGGGAAGAAACAGTAAACCTCGTGACATTCAGGTCACGTGTTTTTATGGAATACTTTCTGGTATGTCAAAAACTTGGTATAATAACACTGGAACAGCTAACTGGTCATTCGGATCAGATTCACTCACACGATCATGTGATCTGATTCTTCCGTGGCGTAATCACACGAACTTACGTTTGACTGGTTTTCATGACGGTTTTCTGCATTTCTAATTGATACTGTATACGAAATAAAAAGTCGATACATGTTGGAGTTTAGGTTCACATGACATCCGTTTGGTGGAACATTAAGACCATAATATGAGCAGTTATTCAATCAGAGGCTGAAAATGATAAACAGTAACTATGACTATCCGATGATCCTTTAAATAGGGCTATTCTGAGGAACAGCTTCCTGCCAATGAGAGATCCAACGAAATGTCATCGACTTTTTTCTTAATGACGTATCGTGGTTCAAGTAAATACGAATATGTGAACTAGTGCATCAAACTTGTTCAAGAAGGACAACTGTCCATCTTACCACAGTCACTGGTCAGCCCAGCAGAATAAGAGTAATATGGTCCCACCCTATGTGACCGATTGGTGCTGGCAGTCCTCAATTATTCGGATGTCTCAACATGGCGCATTTTAGTTTCTTGGACGTCTACATTCGAATTTTGTTGACCGCTTACAAAAATGAGTAACAGACCCACTTATATGACTTGACAAATCTACTGATGTCTACCGGTAACTAAACAAACTGTGAAGCAACAAGGATAAGGGAACTAGAGGAGCAAAACTAGTTGGACTGAACTCATCGATTTTGTAAACCTTTCTGCTTTGCGTATACCCCTGAAGTCAGCGTTTCCTTATGTCAATCATTTTCACATAAAAAATCAGTTGACTTATTTTTTACCATTTGCGTTTCATACTAGCATTCGATTATTCAGCCCATGTTATTCATGTTGAAAAAATAGTCTGTGAGACTTCTGGAGTATTTTTTGTTCACAGAGTGAACTCTCCGATAATCCGTCGTTTTCTCAAAGCTGACCACGAAGAACACTTCGCTTTACCATAGTTGTTAACCATTTTACTATTCTGTAACTGACCTGTGCAACCCGTATACTAATTTGTCCCTTTAATATAACTTATCTGTTGTTGACACAAAAGTGTATTCACTTTAGGTAAACCATGACTAATTGTAAGTTGTCAAAAGGTGGAATGACTCATACTTCCGAAGTTCACGTCTGAACGTCACGACATGATACTCGCTGGACAAACAACGACAAACAACGAATGAGGTAGATCAACAAATGTAATGGGTATTTTTGTTGTATGCCAGACCATCTGTTAGAAGGATGAGCGCTCATAATTCCAAAGTATATTATTATTGTATGGAGAGTAGGTTAATCCATCGGTTAATATAAAAAAATTAATCAGGAGATATAGAACTTGAGAGAAGTTTCCAATCTTAGTAGCAAGTTACCGCAACAAAAATCCATTGATGTGTGATTCTTGTGCTAAAACTAGCAGCATGAGTACTTGTGTGTAGAAGTGACCGGAGAACGAAGTACCGGGTGCACACACTTGATAGGTGGCAGTAACTATGAAATCACTTGCGCGTTTTCTGGAAAATTTTGCCATATCCATTATGTGCAACACTAATTACAGTGAAATTATCAGCATTTTAATCCCCAAAAGTCTATCATAAATTGGGATGCGATTCTTTTTCCAGAATTAGTGGGATGGCTTTGGACAGAATTTTTTAAACGTTTGAAAAATCCCACAGAACACACTGAGAACAAGGCAACGTGGCGAACAAGCTTGTTTTCAGTTATTCGTATTCATGCAAATACATAACATTAAATGTGGTCTGGAGATGGTTCAAGGGAA
>LUCM01004270.1:82272-148094 GCA_008360955.1 Fasciolopsis buskii | reverse complement strand
ATTTAATGTTATGTATTGGCGTGAATACGAATAACTGAAAACGAGCTTGTTTGCCACATTGTGTTGTCCAGAATTTTTTAACGTGAGATAAACAAAATCCGTTGCCAGAAGATGAGAACACTCACGACTGGCTATTACTAGTGCATATTGAGCCTATCAGTGCTTAACGGATTTCATTACAGTTTTCAAAACATTTTCAATGTTGTAGTGACTCTTTTTCATAACGATGTTATTGGCCACAGATTGCAAAACATGAAGAACAGAATTTCATGGGAGTGAAGTGTACAGGTGTTTCTATCTTCAACCAAGCACTTTAAAGGACCAAACTATCAACAGCGGTTGAGATATCCACAATCAGATGCTCCGTTTGAAGCACGGGACAAGTAGAAAGTTCTCCTTCAATTCCAGTTTGTAAAAGATTTCGTCCCGTAGAACTTTGCTCCCGTTTCATTCATCCAATCTATACCAAGTATGTACTAGTATACTTGCAGCTCAAAGTGTGATCTCACAAAACGATATGACACACATCGACCTCGCAATTCACGTGACACTTATCTGATGAACATCTCACCGATGATCACTTGCGAAATGTAAGTTATCAAATATTTCACCCCAACCTATGTTCAAAGCAAGGAGCTATTCCGTAATTTTTTAATAGTAAATACTGTTTCCTGATATCTCAGAACCAGGTTCAGCACTGCAAAATAAGGGCGTTAACGAAAAGTTGACATTGTTTCATGTGACCTAATGATGCATCAAAATCCCCAAATAGCTGCATTTACGTGCACGAAAAAAGAACCAACAGCCACCATGATCCAAAGCATGCAAAGCGCAGTCGGTTTGGACACAGCAAGAACCTACCAGTGCTAAGGTCACAACAGGTGAAAACAAGAGTGGAAATCGGTCATCAGTAAGGGAAACATGTGCGCACATGTGGGCATGGCTACACATTCCCCACACTTCGGATCTAGCCTTCCGTAAACAGCAAGGATGAACGAAATTTGAGACGAAAAACCTCTATGGCCGTTGATAACTGTCGACTGACAGTGCATGTGGCAATTTGTCGACGACTATTTATTCTAAAATCTCCAATTTATGAATAAATTGGCTTGAGTTCGAATTAGAAAGCAAAGACAGTGTACCGAAAGTCTGTCGAAAAATAAGTTGTGGGCAATAAGAAAATAAGTTTGGAACTGTGGAAGCTGTACGAACGGATTTCAGTAATCATTGATCTTATTCATTGATAGACATACGCTAGACTACTGGACACTAGTCTTGGATTATTCGACCCGAAAATTGCTTTCATAATGGTTATTCATCGTCGTTATCACAAACGTAGCGCAAAAATCGCATTGTAAAATAATAATTATAACTTCAAACTTACAATTTTCTTCCCCACTCCGAGTCACTTTGTGATCTTATGCAACAAGGTCATAGTATCTGATCAGTTTACTTCATATCAAGATTTGCAATTCAGCACCTGGGCAAAGATGAGCAGATACCTAAGCTGTACCTTATTTGGGTAAATGATATCGTTCACCTAAAAGAATAACCCTAAATCGTTAAGCACAATTTAAGCCTGTGAAACTGGAACAACAAGCGTTCGATAATTGAACAGCTACTTGGCAAATTATGAGAAGAAATGTACGCGCTCAAATCAGCTTCCTATCTCTCATAATCAACGCGCAGTTAAAAAAAGCCTGCTTGACAAAGAGCTCGGAATAGCTGAGCTCATTGTCATCATTCTTTCGGACTTTTCTTCTTATCGTTTACTTCCTAATATTAATGAAACAACAATATACACCATTTTTCAGGAAGGGGGACGCGGCAAGCAGAGGGCTGCCAAGTGGGGAAGTTGACCCGGCAGTGGGAGGACTCGAACCCGCGACCTTCACGTCCAAACGCCATGAGCTTATCCGCTTGGCCACGGCCGACCATTCATCGGTTGGCCAAATTTCACCGAGAATGATGAACATCAAAGCTACCGTAAATGACCAAGTGTGATTCGTTCCTTGTACTCCTCTTCTGAAAAGACAATTTCGAGTACCGTTGTCTCAGTAGATATCTCAACTATGCATAATTGGTTGCTCCCAACAAGACCAACAATGAACACTATCCATTCTGCCCTTTCATTTTTATCTCAGCGTGAATTCAAATACCATAAGTCCATAATTCTAGTAAAGGTGCAGCGATCAGCAGCAGAAAATAAGACTAAATGTAATGACAAAGAAAGTGCGCCCAGGAATTGTTCGCGCCTTCAGCAACCGTTTTCCGAGATATTTATCATAGACTGATCAATTGCAAAATGTGCCGCTGACTATGCTGAGCACCTTGCTTTTATCCAAACAAGACAGAGGAAACTTCGTTCTGGCCTTACGAGCGTGTTTGCGAGGAACTTGTGTAATTTCCTTCTCCCCACTGGACAATATGTTTTTGCGTCTCTAGTTTAATACATCTTGTTCCACTGTTTGTGAACAATTTCAATCAAGCTATGATGTTGCAACTCGCCCCAAATGATTTTACTGATTTTCACGGTTTTCCGATCAGAGGAAACTTTATTTTAGATGCGGATGTCACCAATCAAGCTGAATTACTTTACCTAAGATTGTATCCACCCATCTCAGCAATCTGGTATTGTATGTTGCTGTTAACGCCCAAGATACATCATCTAACGGCTTTTTTAGTCTTTCAGGCAGACTAGTCCAACCAAGGTTGGCTCTTTGAGTTTGCACATGACACAATTCTCCTTTCTTGTTTTGAACACTTACTAAATGGAAAAGTTAATTTTTTTTATCCACGATGGTTTGTGTTATCTTTTATATTTGCATTCACCTCGAAAAACTTCCTCTGTTCTAGCAAAACCTAATACCAATTACTGGATTTTTTAGGGCAACGTAATGAGCAACTTCTGCAAACCGCATTTTGGTTCACGAGTCAACTACATTTTCACCTAAACATTGGCGAAACCAAGACGCTTTCTCAAGCTCCCCAGAAAATCACTTAGTGGTAGCAGCATCAGATCCCAATGAGATGGCATTCGTTTGTCATATGGTAAAAAATGGATTCGTAAAATGTACTGCAGAGATCGCGAGCATTAACTGCTCTTTTTTCATCCTTCTGATTAAGTTCCAGGTTCAACCAAGTAGGACCATGATGCATAAACTACGCCTTTCATGAAGAGGTGTTCTTTGGATAACGCATCTATCCACAAGGTAGATCCTGAGAGCTTTCTTCATCTGTTTCAAGGCGCGGTATGCTGGCTCTGACAAACGCTTGCACTTGTTTAATTAATGTGACGTTAGGATTTTCTTGTAGGCTTGACTGCTGGAGATCCTTCACTAGTATTCCTGCCCGAAATTCCTTCGAATACCTGAATGTTTTCTAGGAGTAGGAGCCTCACTTACCCGGTCTGTTGCTGGACTTGGACACCTCTCGTATCGCACCCAAGTGACTATGCGTCTTAAAAGCCTTTGTTAAGTTAGTCTTACTCCCCGGTTTCTTGTTGCAGAGGTGTTTTTGCCAAAATTTAAGGACGAAGGAGAACATATGGCCTTCTCCACCTGGTTGGTTATTTTTAATCATTCAATAGGCGCAAGCTAAATCCTGATTCAAAACCAAATCACAAAACGCGCACTAGGCATACGCTGTGTTCTCGCCCAGCCCTGTGGCGGAAGGGTTTATTAGCTATTCAGAATGTCTAGCCTCATCCAAAGGGTATAGGAAATGAGCCAAAATCACTAGCTCCAAGTGGGCTCGAGATCTGTACAGCGGGTAGTATCAGTCCCAGTGATAAACTGTGGACAGCGATGCGCAATACACATTTTGAGGTGGCGAATAGAAAAGCCTTTATAAGTGCGGAAAACTCCGCGTAATAATTATTTTTCTTTTTCTTCTTATTGTTTTTTTCCATTGCTGACGTCTTGACAACACATGAATTGTGCATATATTTGGGAGAAATATGTACTTTGAGGCATAAACCTCAAAACCCGGTTGATCTACTGTAGCATCACATGCCTTTGCTGCATTGTCTCCGGTATCAGACTGACGCAGCGTACGGTCTTTAAAGGCCCTCGTTCAAGCGCGAATCGTTCTGTCAATCCATTGCGATTTGCCGATGAATCTACCTGATCCATCTTGGATGAAGACATCTCTCATTTCCAAGAGAAGTGTAAAACTTCAAATGCATTGACGACATACGTAAGATGTAGTGCCTTTAATTTTCCATCTGAATTCGATTCTGTCTGTCTATCTGTCTGTTTTGGAAAAGTTTGTTCCACAGATAGCTGATTACGTTGCTAACAAAATACAATTCATACGACTGGGTTGTAGGAGATACAAGCCATTGGTTAACACATCAGGATTATTCCAGTGTGTTGTTCTTTCCCAATATGATCTTCCGTACATCAGCGACTAGTTCCGCACGCTACTTACGCATTTGGTAGATGCTTTTCTCTGCCTGGAAATGACTGAAAACTGGAAAGTTCATAGCTTTCCAAACAATTTGTCTTCCATTTACGACTATTTTGTTCAACTTGATTTGAATCTTTACTTGCCCCAGTATTTTCAATAACGGTTCCTCCTTTTTCGTTCAACCTTTCCACATGATATCATCTCTGAGCAAAACAAAAACAGCCACTAGCACCGATTCTCTGAACTCTCTAGGAAGCATTGTCGATAAAACCCTGAATGTCGATTTCTTACAAGCGTTTATATCAACAACATGAGAGCGATTAGCACTTCAAGGTCAAACATAGTGCCATCGCCCATCCCACGCACTAAACTTCTTCTTGTTCTCCACTGTTATGTTTACAGGTTTAATTCTGAAGAATTTTAAAATCCACCACCATGGCCTGTCAGTTATTAGTTGTGTACCTTTCACGTCACCGAATTATTTATCCACCAGATTGTGATCGATTTTCGTTTGTATGAAAAAAAGTTCGTGTAGGAGACAATTTCAAGTCCTACGTAACTTCTGTGCGATGATCGATAAAAGTGATTTGTTCAGCATCATGTTCCATGCGATCCGTGGTCAATATCTATAACATTCCCACTGTCCGTTATTGGGCGCATGTCTTGATCAACCGAGACCGTCTCAGTTAACTGGCCTAGCAACATTTCACTTGTTGTCATGTTATTCAGTGAAAGTATTTTGCTTCCGATGTTTGACCAGGTGGTTTCTGTAACCGTTTCTTGACTGAAATACGGGCGTGTATTTGCGCAAACGATTGTCACTTATGGTACCATATACCGCAACCAAATATGGATCAGATGTAACGTGAGTATTGGAGGTTTCATAAAGTGTTTAAACACCTTTCTTGAATCTCAAAATTGAATGAGTAAGTGGAATAGGGCTAAACATCAGTTGCGTGTTTTCGGTGCAAGAACGCTAAAAAATTGTTTAAAATATTTCAAGCAACTACCTTAAACAGGAACAAACAAAATGAAGAACGCTTGTGTCACGTCCAGCAAAGGTAGGGAAGTTTTTTCCACAAAAGTTGATGATGTCAACTTCATCATAGATCTCAAGTTGATAAAGAATCACACTTTTATCCCGTTTTAATACACCGCGTTATGAGAGCCAAGACAAAGGTTTTGGAATCTAATAACCTAATTTATCTCGGATTAGATAGAACATCATCAGTTCACACTCGAACGGGTTATACTTCAAAAACTAAGGTGAATCGTGATACCTTTAATTACCAGTTCACACTTTTCACCTAAATCAAATATTTCATTTCCGCTCAGGACAGTTCTGTTTGCAGATCAATCTGTCATGTCTTCTCAGATACTCACATGCATAAACGGAAATCCCACCGGATAAATCAGTGAGTGAATACATGTATTTTGAATTATTCTACCCCTCATTACGTTTTACGAATATCTAGCCCTGTTTAGCACCCGTTAAGGCCAGCTGTGTGGCTTGTGCATCTTTACATTAGATGTTTATTCCGCATTGTGACTCGGGCGTGCATTGAACAAAAAAACAAGCGAAAACGTCACAGATATTTTTTTTCAGCTGCGAAATTGAGGCAATTTTTTGAAATCCAAAACAGAACTGGATGAACTGGTTGAGAAATGCCCGTCGACTAGCGACTGATGAATAAGAAACATAACGACTATTTTACTCCGGAAGCATCTGAATTGCATATTTCTTGGAATCTAACAAAGTGACCCATTAAAAATTAACTTCTTGCGCAAATCGGACGCGTCATTTCCTATCATATTTCAGGTATTTTGGTTCTCACTTAAAAATTTCTATGTACCTGTCAATCAACCAGATGATCAATTAACCAATGAACCAATCAGTCAAACAGCCAGTTATTCAGTTAGCCTACCTACCTATCTAATCTGTTTGTCTATCAGTCCATCTATCTGTTTATCTATCTATCTATCTAGCTACCTGTCTATCTATCCATCTATTTATCTATCCCTATATCTATCCATATATCTGTCCATCCAGCTAGCTTTCTATTTATCCACTTGTTTCTGTCTATCTACCTAGCTGTCCATCTCCCTATCTATGTCTATCTATGCATAACCTAGGTCATCTCATTCCTTGGTTAACCACTTTCCAATACCACTATCATCTTCAGTTGCGTAGTTAGTTGACGCTTACAAAACGAATGATGTTCTATTTTGATTTATTGAGGCGGGCTGTTGATTATGCAGACCTGAATGTCAACGGGTTCTTGTGGACATAAAAAGTAGTTGGAGTGATCCTATTCGTTTTTATTCTTGGATTAAAACCCAAGCCTAATAATTTTAATTATTATTAAACTAAGATTTCTAGTCATTCTGCTGATTTGAATTCCATAAAATAATGGAAAACCAAATGAACCGGAAATAAGCAAGTGACAAAAATGATGCATAAAATCCGAAAAATAGGACGCGCGAATGGCGCTTTGTTTCAAAACTACTCATTCTGTTTCACCTTGAGTTTCAGAACATCATATTAGACTGCTCAAAGTCAATGTGGATCTCATCGGGTCGGCTAAGATTAGATAAGTATGAATTCAAATGTTTACTAACATTAGCACATGGTGTACTCCAGCTGAACATCAATCAAATAGTATCAAATCAACAAATACCACCGATATATTGTCAAATTTTTTACCAATTTCGAAAACCAACAGTAGTCGTTATTCAATTTGCTATGAAATGTCTTTCGGGTTGTACGAGAATCAGCTCTTCCGAATCACAATCCAAAATCCTCGTTTACAGACACAATATTTAGAGTGTAATCCACGCTTACGCGGCAGTAAATTTACCCTTTGATCTTTTGTCAGTTACTCTGCCTTGCGACGGAGCATGAAAGACACCTGATTACTAGCAACACATTCTGTTGAACAAGTTGCAGCCTGGATCGATAAAATACTGACAGTCTCAGGTGAACCGTTTTCTTATTATAACGGGAACTGCACACAAACACGTGCATACGCATATGTAGGCATACACGTGATGGCGCATTGATTAGCTTGCATGTTTCAACCACAAGAACGCAGAAAAATCAGGTAGACACTTATCTAAATGAGACAACAAAACGTTGCGAAATTGTAAAAGGAAACGCACATTGACCGTTAGTTCACCGAGGGCTGGAAGATGTTGTTGCCTGGTGCTTCGACATATTTTGCAGTGAACTACACTACACATTACAAGGCCCCAACGAATTGTGCCCATGCCTCTGTGAACGAAAAATATCTTGACTTGATTTATTTCTTGCAACATTAAGCACGTAAGCACTGAAGCGAGCTGGACAGAAATGGCCACAAACGAATGCTGGACTGATGAGCACACTCATCTACTCAGTTTAACGGTATCCGTTGTTCCACTTAAAACTAAAAAGCACTAACCCGTCACCTTAGTCTACAGAGTCCGGCCAACATCAGCCCGTCTAACCTACGAACATCTCATCTCCAGCCAATTTTACTTGCAAAGAATGAATACTTACTTCATCTAACGAGAGAGTTGAGTTTTTGATCGGTCCTCATAATCTTCCGAAAGTACAATCACTCAACATCTGGTGTTGTGCTATCGATGGGAAACACCAAACACCTGTGGAATTGTGGCGTGGAACAGTCGACAACATCGGGTTTGGAGTGTGAACAGCAAACGAATCGCTAAAGAGTTACATTTCCTGGTGACCGGCGACCAACAGTTGTGGTGGTGATGAACGGATTTCCCTGGGAGAATTTAATGGGATTTGTATATACATCATTTTTTTGAACCGGCTCTTCTCCGCATTTTACAAATGACACAAACGGTATTCTTACTGTAGACGACATTGTATTAGAGTATCCCTGCCATATCCTTCAGTCGTTGAATATTTTAAGAAATTGGAGTTTTAGAACAGCCAAAAAAGCTCACCTCCGATTGCCTCAGGCGAAAGGTGAACTACTGGTGATTATCGTAATACCCAGATTAGCTCACTATCTTGCCCGAAGTCTGCGTGACATTTAGCAATAATTCTCCATAGTCTATCATTCATCCCTAGATGTTTGAATCGCAGGTTTGAATCAATTATTCCCACTTGGGCAAATAAATTTATTTATAATTGACGTATTGAAGACCCAGTCAATCACTGGACAAGTGACAGTGGAACTAAGTATTCCCCGACGCGCACTGATTTTCTTCACTCAAAGTCTAGTGTTGCCATGGTGTCTTCCCACTTGATGACGTCGGGATGTAAGCACCATTTGGTAAGAGCGATTACTTGACTCCGGCTATCTTTTCATCAAAGCAAAATAATGAGGTAACCAGCGTTTTCTAAAATATCTCCACAAGTGCCAGAGTTGAGCAGTTATTTGCCTTCACTACTGGAGCAAACCACTAGTACTCCGGTGTACGCAATTTTTAGGTGCTATATGAAAACATTTCTCTGAGCAGCTTTTTAAATACTCTCCGAACCTGGTTCGCCTCAGATTTCACGACCGATAGCTTTTTCGGTTTGCTGATCACAATTGCATCTGGTTTGTCTGTGTATTACATAATATTTGGACACTGAATTAATTACCTTAAAGTATAGGTATCCAAGTCACTTTTACAAAACTCTGAGTATACTGAACTGCTGCATAATCCTCGTTAGCAATCCTCTGTTTTGAGTGTCCAACGAGCGCAAACCAGAGCTCCAGCAAGGATCGAAGACTAAATTGCATTTACTTCTCAAGGATTTGCGGAATTCTAACAATACGCATTTTTCCGACTACATTTTACTATTTCTGGACAGCCAATGGCTTCTGATGCACAATAATCGATTACTGCGCATCCCATGTGCGACGAAGGTTCCCAACACAACGAGCGAAACTAAGTCATTATGATGTTGAAGCTCCATATACTGTTAAAACCTCTCCAGAATAGCTCAGTGGGGATGACATTTGGCAATCGTTCGTCTCGGGCTTGTGTGTCAGTTTGAACCCGAAGTGCTTGTCCTGATGGTAATTCCCTACAGGACTAAAATGTCTGTAAAATGAACGCTTCCATGTTCTCTTACAAATCATTTTCCAAACCTAACGACATGCAACCTTGAAATTAGCAGACAAAATTGATACGAATACGGAAAGAATAAAGATAGTTGAACTGACTGAAATTTGAGGTGTAAATACGGAAAAAAAATTCCGGTGCTCAAAAATTGCGATTTGAGTACTTTATGCACTAATTTTTGGAATGACATACTGGTTGGTTAAGACCTCCGAAAATGAATTTGTAACACCGAGTGGGGCGTTTGTAATCGTTTGTTTTCACGCATAACAGAAACGTTGTCAATTTTGCTATCGAGTCAATTGTGGAAGCATTCTTGAACAGCCGAAGAAGAAAGTATTAAGACCAGCGTAACAGATTAATTTAATTAGTCTCGGATAAGAGCCGGCGTAGCGCATTGTTCGTCCTACTTGAGCTGCAGTTGAGACAAGCAGTTTGATTTCCATCCAATCAGGTCTGACACCGATACCTGTTTTGGAATGAATTTGGCAACTTGATTCATGTGCAGCATGCATACTAGCTTTGACAGAAATAAGTATCAGTCTTGTTGATCAAATGAGACCTGGTTGACTAACTGAGCTCGTTGGGTGACCGCGTGAGAACTTGCAAGGCAAATGAGTTGGTGGTGGCAATGAGTTTAGATAGAGAGCTTTATTACCTGCTCAGTTGACAGCTAAATTGAATCGGAGTATCTAACTTCTTCAAGTCACCAAAGCAAATTTTCTTGAAATAAAAATATATGAGCAAGATCAATTTACCGATTACGTTTGAAATATCTTTTTATACTCCATAACTTTCGGAGTTTCGACTTTAAATGCCACTTTTACTGCTTTTGTTCTCTGCCATAAATAGCCTGTAACTATTTTCGAAAAAGCTGCGTTTACTTTTGTTTCTTTTTTTGGGGTTGCACAAATACCATGTTCAGATGCTGGAGACTTTAATGTCTCGCCTGATCACTTGATTTCAATTCCACAATTATTTTATAATATAGTAATTCCTGTAAAATGATCTTTCATTTTGTTATCGATTAAAAAGGCTCAACCACCGTCGGTCTCCACTAGTCTTGCCAATGTAGGCGGTAAGAAACATGATCCGGTGAAGTGCGTTAAACAACGCGAATGCATTGACGATTTCAGTTAAAACTCATTTCTGTCTGATGCGGGACACTTATGGGAATCAGAGTTCCCACTCGTGAGTTGCATTCTTTTCTGCATCGAGTAGTAACTAACTGATCCCACTGGCTGGGAGGACATGCAAACCGTTTGTGCAAGCAAGGCCGAATCACGCAGCAGTCGTGCGTAGAACCGACTAAAAGCGAAATGCCTAATTGATATAGCACACCCCAAATCAAAACAGAGTTAAAATCATAGCAAACTTGAAGACCAAAACTGATAGAGAACGGGCAATCGAACGAGCTGGCATGTTGTTAAACGTTTGAAAGCAAATTGTAATTTTGAACTGAAACGTCGCCATAGACGACGACTGCTTAGCTGGTTAGTAATACAGCTTAGGAATTTAATTTTTATGAACTAGAATCTGACATCACCACTGTTTTTTGATTTACAGTCTTGCGATGACCCTAACCTTTATCCAGATATTCTTAATGTCGTTATTAACAGCAGGAGATTATATGGTTGGCAAAGTTATTCATCCTGTAAAATCAAAGCTCAACTCCTTAGCAAGAAACCGTTGAAGCATTGCGCAGCTGTTGATCCCTTTTCAAGAGTCGCCAACAGTGTATATTCAATGCTGTCGTATTAGGACGCGAACCCGTGATGGAATTTTTATGAGTCGAACACCTTAGCCATTACACTACCGGGTATGGCTTCAACTGTTTGCTGGTCCTCGAATTATGATAGTGGACATATCCGTCATTCGTTTGCAAGGTCGTTAGTCGCTGGTGCAAGCAGTCGACGCTCACCGATAAGTGACTTCCATTTGGTTACAATGAAGCCTTCGAATATGACCTACAGAACTTGACTAATTGGCAAGTTTTACGCATCTGCCTAATACAGAATGGCAATAATTATTGTTATCATTATCGTCAACTCGGTCTGCAGCAGTAGAAGCGAATTCGTTTGTCTGTTTGTCTATCTGCAGCTTGGATGTCAACATTCATTGATTGGGTTTTACGTTTGCTCGCTTTGAATGACTGCGCCTTATTACTGCACTTGTTTCTCTTAGGTACAAAAAAGATAAGATTTCTAAAAGACACTAGTTCACGACAAGCACAGCAAGAGTCAGGATAATTTCCTCATGAATTAGGCTATTCTTAGTTCTCTTCGAAACTACACCTGAGTTGATAATGTTTGAGACCATCCTAAACGGCGTATTATCGATCCCATCCTAGGCACTCTTCCAGGCGTTTTGCACTGATATCACACTGAAACTGTATTGATTTTGCAAATTGATGGTGGCCACTATTGGCTTCCAAAACGGGGATCTAAGTAAACTCCTCAAAGTCATCAGGACTGTCAGTTTGAATTTCGTAATTAAGACCTAAAGTTTACAATTTACTTGTCAGGAAGTCGTTCAAGATATAAACTCGGCTATTTTGCACTCGTTTATTCGGTTTCTAGGACTTTAACTCAACAAAATCAACGTTTTGATTAGCATTGTGGGCATTAATCAGCTAGACGCTGTTCGGATTATTTCTGATTTTAAAGTGATTGTATTTCGTGGTCGACTGAACATTTCAAGAGCTACCAGTTTTGGAATAGAATGAATTGTTAAAACGACGACATTTTCACCCATGTTTGATTCAAAACAAATACATTCACTGCTGGTCTGTTGTTTGCTTTCCCCGTTAATCCAGTTGCTGCATGATGTTTATCAAGAATTTACCATTTGAGTGAGGTATGTATTCTATAAAGTGTTCTAAACATCTTAGGGCATTAGTAAGATCATTCTGCGGGCTCAGCGACACACTCGCTATAGTTTAACGGAAATAATACCCGTTTTTGAGCACCTTTTGGATCGAAATTCGCATGCTGATGGTCATCATAATTTGCATTTTGTGACTATTATGTGATCACGTTTCGCCCTTGGGGTGTGAAAATTGCCATCCTTGGCTCAAATCTGTCTGTCCAGGTGGGCTGAATTGTCTTTTATTACTTGCTTCAAGTCATATTTGTGAACGTGGCACAATAGACATATGGAGATAAATTAGGTTGCGAAAGTCGACACCTTAGTGTGCAGTAGCGCCATCGTTCTCAGGTGGCTCCTTGCAGTGTGGAAACCAAGTAGTCCATTAAGGTCCTCATAAGTAAGACACTTCCGTTTCCCCCTTCGAAAACTGTATAAATTGAGTCATTCTAGGCCATTGGATTACCCAGAACGATGACTAAATTTCCGCCCCGATTTCGTGCATTCAAGCGGATCCCATGAAACCAAATGTTCTCAATGAAAAAAGACGTTTCACACGCCATTCGAAATGGTTTGCCTTACGAAAAGAATCATTTTTGTTGTGGATAATCCACATTCTGGATTCTTAAATTTTATATGCTTTGGACACAACGACCGTCGTTGTACGCACAGCAAAATGCTATTCATTCCATTAGATTACAGTGGAGTTTGAGGACTTCCTGGCAAATATTTAGTGAAAACGAAAGTATTTCTTCCCATTCCACTTCTTTTTCCAGAATATATTGCGATGGAGTAGTCCATAATTGGTAAAGTCCTTCGCACGTCGACTTCGGGAATCTGTTGGTGAATCTAAAGTGATCGGGATTCTGTTTCCTGTCCATAGGCAAACGATGATGTTTCGCTAGTCATTCTCTTCTAGTTTGTAATTAAATGGTAAAAACGGTTCAAAATAAAGAAGATGGCATGATTACAACTGTTAGTCACTGAAGTCATTACGGCACGAGTGTCTACCCTAACGGTTCCGACGCACCCTTTGATGCATCAATTAGTCTCTTCTTATATTTGTAATCCTTTCATTTTTATTTAACAATATAACTACATAGTACATTATTTCCATGAACCGAATGGTGACCATCCAGAAGCTGCCAAATGGGGAAGCTGGCCGGTGGTGTAAATGTTCCAGGCTCAAGCATAGAAGCACGTAGTTCTTCTAACAGCAATTGATGCGCTCCGTCGCATATCAGTATTGTTTAGATGATACGGAACAATCAACGAAGAGACGACCTATTAAGCGTTTTATCAATAGCCAGATTAATGAAAGCCATAGACGTTTGTTTTCTGTAGAAAAATATGACCCTCAAGTGATGAGTAAGAAGAAACAACCGAAAGGGTCTTTAAAGTCATCTATCCTAAGAACCTGTGAAAAGTTCAACTGTTGATCTACGCGTGCAAGCATTGTACCTCACCAAGCCTGGAAACTGCAAGCTAAATGTTCAAAGAATCCAATATTTTCCGATTCACTCTCGGGAGCTTTGGATGGAGCGTTGGGCGGGACAAATTGGGGAATCATTTAGTTGGCCCACCGCCACGGAGGGCTTGACACTTTTGCCTGTTAAGTGAAACAGTGCAGGTGGATACCAGGCCTTCATCCAAAAAGGACGTCGCCAAGGCGACAGGTTTTCTAAAGGGACATAAGGAAGCCAGGTCAGATTTACCGTGGACGTCCGTTTTAAAGGGACATAGCGAAGAGTTAACACCCCATTACCAAAATTCTTGAGATCAACCCGTGTAAGGCAAAGGAGCCCTAAGAGATGATTTGCGTCAGTGATTGTGCCAATTTACAACAAGTGCAATAGGTCCTTATGTGAAAATCACAGTGGAATTAGTTTTTAGGCATGACTTCGAAATTGCGCGCAAGGATTATCCTTTGTCAACCACCTAGGTCTCGCGAATAGTGCATGCGTAAGAATCAAACCGGTTTCCACTCGGTCATGTTTTTGATGGCCAAATATTAACCCTCTCACAAATCGTAGGATTCAGGCACACATTCCGTGAGTCCGCGATTTCCACCATTCTTCACATGAAAGCAAAGTTTGACTCACTCCATCGGGTAGTTCTTCGGACGCTGCCTCTCGTTGAAGGGCATGCCAGAAGAATTCATTCCATTTACCCAATTTATCTATGAGAACTGTCAAAAACATGTTACTGCTTGTGGACATCTTTCACTCGATTTCGCCACGAGAAATAATGCCCTTCAGTGTTGCCTCATTCCACGTTTCCTTCCTACTTTGTCATTTCGATGCTTTAGGGTGATAGTCCTATCCTCAAATGTGAATAGCGGCATTGAAACTCGCTCAGACAAAACCTGTCGGACTTAGAACATGCGAACGACGTTGTGCTACTGAGTGAAGGCCTGCATAAGTTGCAAGTTTCTCTCCACCATCTGAACGAGGATGCGGTTATAGCTGGAATGCGTTTTGCACCTTCGAAGTGTAAGATACCGATGCATAGCTGTATTGGCTCGAAGCCATAGGGAGAATTTGGCGAAGTGAACATGTTTAACCGTTTAAGCAGTTAAACTTCACTTGGTGGTCCTGCATCGAGTGAATTGTCTTTTCGTATTACAACCCGCTTGATTGGGATTCGCGCCTCTGACAAATCCGTGTCGTCGGCGCGACAATCGGCTATCGACCAAAGGCCAATTTCGCACACATCAGTAAATTCGTTCTCGCCCTAAGGCCGGCGGCGGTCAAGCGGTCAACATAGCGGCATGTCAACCTGAAGGTAGCTAGCTTGAATTCTTCCAGCAACGGTTAGGTTTCGCAATTGGCATCTGTCTGTTGGCTGCAACCCTAAAAACAATGTGCATTGTTGTTTCAGTAATATAGGAAATACGATGCTAGTAAAAAAGACGATGAACAGCATCACTGTTGGGGACAGATGGGTGAAAACGTTTGAGGTTTCAACACTGTTGTCTTCGTAGTATTGCGCTGTGGTTGTGGTGGATTTGAAGAAGAAATTACCCCAGTAACTCAGAGATTAGGCCTAAGGTACCGGATCGCAGGGTTTAGTGCTCAGAAGAGGCATTGAATGTAAACAGTTTAAGGAGGTTAGGGCAGGTTGTGTTCATCCTCTGAAAGACTGTTTCGTTATTCGCTATCGTGCGAAGAAGTTAGTGACTGGAAGATGGACTACGGTGGCCAGTTGGCAAAATCTGGGTATTTCCTACGAAGTGGACTAGTTCGTGTTGTTCCATTTAGATTACCCAGTCAAATCCAAGAGATCCCCTGAGGCGATGACTTGGGAAAATCTGCAATATGGCTCAATGTTGCCGTGAGAAGTGTTTTTGTATTGCAAAAAATCGAAACCTTGCGTGAGTGCCACTAACGATTTAGTACAGACAAGCCCAAAGGTCATGCCGTACGGTGTTTGCATATTACAAGTAGGAATTTTATGGCTTGCCTAAATAACGTAAAAAAATGTCATACACCACAGTGACCTTTATCTAAAAATGAGAAGGGATAAAAATAGGAAAAGCGATAACATTGCGGAATAAAAGAATAAAAATTTATACCTGAAAACACCTTTGGTTTGCCACAGTGAGTGAGGCGTCTTCATCTTCGAGACTGTTTGATCTATGAATGCTGTCCTAGAGTCCTTTCTGATCAAAAAGACTGATTACGATCCTAAGAAGGATAGAAAGGAACAAAGGACGAAATGTCTTTTTGAAAGACACTTATGATTCCCTGCCTAGATGCGTATGCACAGCTCTTAAAGGGTTTTCCATCCCTTTTGCGTTGAATTACAAAGTAATAAGTGGAAAGTATGATGCACTAATTTTCACGCAGGATGTATGCTTTGAGTCGGGTATACGCATAGGAGAAAATGCTTTCTTTTCAACCCCATATATGTAGAGACCAAATATTTGAAAATCCCTCTTTGTTTTAAAAATCCGTTCCTAGTAGTCAATGCAAAACGTCTTTCGGTTCTTAAATGGACTGATCAGCCATAAAAATACCTAAGGATTCTTTTAGTCTTTCTCTCGTTATTCGCAGTTTCCTGAATTTTCTCGTTCTTTAATCACACTGTCGGTCATTAGACTTTAATTCCACTTGTGGCCCGTAATCCATCGATCTCTTTCATCGCACCGGTAACATAAAAAACGAGAAGGCAAAGTTTCACCATAACCATCAGAACGAACATGTTTGTAATGAGTTAAAAATGAGAGGACAGCATAAAAAGCGCTTTTGAGAAGATTAAAGAGATAATGTCCATCATGAATCAGTCCTCGAGCACTGCAGTACAACAGAATTTCCGACATTTGGAAATGAATATGAGCATAGAATCTGGGACAGCCATCTGGTCCAACAAAAGAACATCACAACACTGGCTATTCTTGAGAGACTTCTGAAGGCTTTTTCCAATACCGTGAGTCTCCGGTAGTTTTAGCAACTATCAATTTTGAGTATGTCCTTGATTAAAGGCACCCTATGTTAAATAGCGTACTGAATGAAGCAGAGGCAAGTTGAGGGTCTCTTCTAAACGAAAAAATGGTCAGCTCAATCGATCGCATAGACCTTAATTTAAACTGACCAGAAAACGTTACACTTTAGTGAACAAATAAAATTTCGGTCATAAATGTTATTCAACGCATAGAAGAGGGGCAAGGATAAGACAGAGATGCGAAATGAAGCGACATGCTTGAAAGCTACTATACATGCATACAACACATTGTGTGCAATTACAAAAGTTGCATCAGAGATAAGAATAAGGGAAAATGGTAGGAAACTGTGTGACAGAATAAGAAGAGAACCTACTGAAATGAACATTGATGCAAAGATCACGATGAACTGTGAGGGACGTCTGAGTAACTTCGGGAAATCCATTTGATGTGATCGGTTTCGGGATCCAGCACCGGGAACCCAGAAGGGGCTGGCGATTCCAGACACGACCAGAAGAGTGGTACGCAAACCGAAGCTCAGGTCAACAGTCAACTGGACGGAAAGGCCGGATTACCTGTTCATCGCCATAGTTGCACTTCAATTTTGAACGTTTTCAAATATCAATCTAATTGATTACCTTTAGGGAGATTAATGACAATTGTTAGAAACCAACCAATAAATCTCGACCGTAGCTAACCCAAGCCAATTGTTTGATTTTTAATTTCGAAAGAACTTCTTGTTAACCAGTTAGAAAAGGCGAAACGTGAGTGAACTAACATCGACCACTTGTGGTCTTCATAATTAGCAGGTAGTTTTTTATTCCGAGGCAACTCACCTGACTAAAAAAGGGTAAATATTGTGAAACTTGCATTTCGTGTACTGTTGTCGGTCACCTACGTGAAACATGTCGCTTAGTGCGTAATCAGTTACTCAGGAAGTTCAGTGTACGAATAGTTCGCCAACATTTTATTAAAATTGAACTCGAAATTTCGTAACCAATTTCAAGCGACATGCATGGTTCGTAACAGCTGTTGCTTGCATAGAGTAGAGTATTCTCTTATTTCAGTTAATAGACGTTGGTGAACGCTAACAGTTTGGAATTCCGGGAGCGAGATTACACTTTGATAGACCGAATCCAGTTCACTTGATGATCTGACGAAAGAGTTCGCTTCAAGACAGGACGCTAGTGCAAAGACTAGTTCGAGATATTCGGTGACCATCAGACTCAGACGTCACTCTCCACTGCTGAGATACGAATCGCTCGAACTGAAGGCAAACTGATCACCAACGTTTGTGGGAATGAGATCATCATGGCGGTGATAGCGAGAAGTGAAATCCTCACTACTGGTAGTGCATTTTACAGACGACTGAGGAGCGACAAACTTGCCGCTTATGGAGGATTTCCTATAATGAAGAATGTAACGGAAATGTAGTCTTAGCTTGCTGTCGTTCCGGTGTCAATACGGCATCTGTCTTTCACCGAGTTAAAAGTATATCTGTTGACTGAAACCTTTTGGTTGATGAATTATTTAGCTGCTTCAAATTTGCCTGGAGTACCAATAAAAATAGCTATCATACACTTCAACTAGAAAATCAACGAGAGTGGATGAAATAAAAACACCCGGAAAACAAAAGAGGAAACTTGAAGTTATTCGACTTGCGTTCAAAAATTGACTGAAATAATCTGTCCATTAATACCTAAGCTTTTTCTTACGCATGTGATGTTCTCATTTGTTGCAGGCCTAATTCCAGGGAGTGGCACTGGGAGACATCAGAGCTTTTCTCAATCATCGTTTAGACCTGGTGTTTCACGAGGTACGTGAAGCGCAGTTTGCACGATCCGTAGCACTTTGAGCTTAGAATGCATTGACCGTTTAGATATTTACTTGGGAATTCCTTGATAGCTGCTTACTCCAATCTGGAAAATATTGAATATCCGATCTGTGGAAAAATAAGTAAGAGAATTATTTCGAAACGTGTATTTTATGTACTTTGCGCTAGTCAAGGCAAAAAAGTGGTAAGTCGAAAATGGACGAAAGCGAAAAAAATAATAACAGCGATACAACAGTTGTTTATTTTTGTTTTCACTGCACAAATTTTGTGATATATTTTAGTTTTACTTTCCACGTTTTAAAAGGGGTGAATTCTACGGACAGACCATTCGGCATTCGCACCAGTGACTTCGGTTGTGAGCCATAGATCTCAGCGTCTCCAAACAATCTATTGGACTCCAACCAGGAGGGTACAAAGCACCAACCGATGCCTAAGTCGAAACTAGCCTCTTCCTACCTCTTTGGCAAGACATCGTTCTACTACCGCGTCGCTTCCTCCATTCTCGTTCAGCGCGCGCCGAAAGAGTACGGAAAGGCAGATGATGGAAAGGCATGTACAATACGTGTCCAAGCCACCGAAGGCGACAGACAGCGATTATTTCAATCAGAGAATGACAGTCTGCACACAACCAACGACGTCACACATTGTAATTGCTCACCGGATGTTCCTATGAGACCCGAGCCGCGCTTAAGAGACATCAGTACATAGAAACAAGAAGTCGTTAGGCATCTTCAAAGCCAAGAATCCAGGTCTTGCAACCGTAAAGAAAACCATTAAAATTTATGGCACACCGTTCCCTTGAGTTAGGGCTGG
Source organism: Fasciolopsis buskii (assembly GCA_008360955.1). Classification (NCBI taxonomy): domain Eukaryota; kingdom Metazoa; phylum Platyhelminthes; class Trematoda; order Plagiorchiida; family Fasciolidae; genus Fasciolopsis; species Fasciolopsis buskii. Next base: position 128,667 of record LUCM01004270.1, on the reverse strand, counting down.
ATGTCACTGCGGCGCCACAAGTGTCGCAGTTTCAGGAAAGCTGCTCTGGCTGTCGCGATTCGTGATGAGACCTCCTCAAAAACTCGACCAGGTTTGGTCAGACTCCCGAGGTTTGTGAAGATATTGGCAACTTCTAAACGATTGCCACAAAGAACAAGTGCACACACAGGCTCCTACCAGTCTCGACGACGCACCTTTTAATTTGAAGGTGCAAAGCACACACCGTAAGTACGGACTTTAACCTCCAGGCGGCCCAGCGAGTGCTGAACTGTTTGCGCACCGCCAATCATCAAAGCGGTATCACCGGTATTGTCCAAGTCAAGAAATCTATTCCCTGAGAGGAGTTCAACTTCACCGCATAAAAGACCAGATAACACGTTCTGTAGAACATCATCCACGAAAAATTTGAAAAGAAATGGGGATATAGGGCAGCCTGCGCTACTGCACTGGAGACGACGAAGGATGGCGAAAGCTGGCCACAAACACTAACCGGAATTGACGTTTGACGACGAAATCTCTGAAGGCCAAAACATCCTTTTCAGCTATTCCATTCCTGACAAACAATTCCATGGTGCGGCCCTATCCGCAAAGTTAAAGGCTGCATGAATGTCTAAGAGCACGACGGCCGCTAGCCTTTGGAGTGTAAAATGGTGCTTTCGGAAGGTGAACATTTGATCGACCCATCTATGACCAGCACATTCATCAGAAGTTAGCCAATCACGCCTATTGATGAACCTGTGAAGAATGACTCACGAAAAAATTATTGAAGCTATGTGAATTAAGCACAACCTCCAAATAAGCCTTTTTATAAAGATGGGGACAATGATCGACTCTCCCCACGAGGAGGGTACATTCTCGGATTACCGGATATTAGAGGACAAGTATTGAAGTATTCTGACCTTTTCTATCCCTTCATCTGTAACTAGAGCTAGGGGAAGCTCATCAGAGCCCGGCATTTTATTGCATTCTATGGCTCGGATGATTAATTTGCAATTGGCTAATGGACGCTTTCCGAAACAAGTACGCGAGGGGCCGGCGCTGAGAGCCAGCTAAATTCTGCTTGGGAGTGCTCCAGCCAGAGTACAAGATGGCTACTCCGGTTGTAGATAGGTTAGCTATTAGCTTCACAGGTCGTTTGGCTCACACCCAGTGCTTTCCTACCGGTAGCTTGAATGAGGTGAAAAAGCTTGCGGGAATTTGTCGTGACAGCAGCATGTTCCATCCTTAAAGCTCATTGAAACCAACACAACCTTGCTTTTAGTTTGTGTCTTGTTGCAAACGGTGCTTCAGTAAACTCACTACGGTTTGGGAAAGACTGGCCTCCGTCAAGTAGCCTTAGAGACTCAGCGGAAATCCAGGGTGTCACAACACAGCAGATCAAGTCACGAATTCACTAGGCCCTAAGAATTCAAAGCATTCTTAATAAGCTACTAGTGCTAAGTGATGCTGTGAGATAAAGTCTTTTCTACCTTTTCAGTCGCTGCGCTTCGAAAATGTCATAAGCGAGTCGGAGCAAATGGTTTGTCGCAATTTATTGGGTGCTGTAACGTGCATTCTGAATATACACCAAAGCATAGGGACAGCTAAGTCCATGTTAAGGCGTGGTTGAAGTCGAGGAGTGCGCTGCGGTAAGATCAGCAGTTTTTTGGGCAGCTCCGCCATTTGTAGCCAGTGGCGATGTGGTCAGTTTGGGTCCACCGCTGACCGGAAGGGAGCAAACGGCAGAAGGCCTACCGGCGACTAAAAAGTCTGAAGCTCGTATTAGAGAGGAAGAATTGATGGTCTAAGCACAAAGCCATCAATCTTCTCTCGTTTCAGAACCAACGGATTAGAGATCAAATGAAATTCTTAAATGCGCTTTATTTGGGGACCGCCGAACTACACGAGTACACATGTCCCTGCCATAGTCATGATCTCATGATGTCTGGCTGTGCGCACGAGATCGTGCAGCTTTTGATAGAAAGTGCCTTTGACTGCATATAGGTTGCAGTCTGTTGGTGCTTAGCTTAGACAAAAAACAAGTTGCGTCTATCACAGAGACTGTTTTTTTACTCTCCCTGAACCTCCAAGTATCACTGTGCACAGCCTGCTGTCTACTAGGATCCATTCAATTAGTGGAGCCTTAGCCCTTTCATTGAGAGCCGAACCAAAGCCGGAAACACCAGAAGCCGCAACCTCAGGGTCCCCGGAAACGTGGATGGAATTTCACAGAAGAACTAGATGTGGATTTCAGTCGGATAACAAAGCTGGAATATTGAGTGTGAGTCTCTTGGATGCGACATGCCTCGATAGCTAGGGTTTCTAGTTCACGAGATAAATTCCCATGTTGCTCTACGCGCATCAATATTTGCAAACTGAATGTGGTTATTCTGGAAGTGATCGAAGACAAACAATTGCACTAGCAGGCGGAGGCGGCTTCGATGAGATTTGGATGATATCTGAGGGGGACGTGAATGAACAGGAACATTACTTATTCCAGTGGCACTTCCCTAATATGGCTGACTGCAGATCCCCAAGAACGAGAGACAATCGGATAGGTTTAGCAGTAACACAAGTCCTCAGAGGAATAGAGAGTTTTGTTTGCTGAATCGTAGCATTGGCGGATGAACGGGGAGCAGGAAACGTTTATCCGAAAATCATTCAATTTCATTTTCATGATAACGTGTGGTGTGGGAGGTTATACTGCTCGGTCAGCAAGTCCGAAGTGGGGTTTTTAGATGAGAATGCACCTTTTGCCCTTCACGGCCACAGACCTTGTGCAAAGCAGCAGAATACTTCTAAATCACCTGGTGTCCAAATGATCTGTTCATACGTCCTTTCTGGAAAAACTTGCCGGGTCAGCGGAAGATGACAAGGGTTAATTGCCGCATTTGATGGGGGCCCTCGCTATGTCACAGTGCCAATGGAAGAAACTTGTGATATATTTTGGGAAGAGCGCTTGCCAGGCGAAAACCCACCACGTCCGTGGCCGTTTATTGCTGATCGTGAGCCTACCTTATTCACGAATAACCACTTGAATTGTAGCCTTTCCCTTATCAGTGATCCAGGCACGTACCCAGTGGCAAACAACTCTGCCCTACGGGGACGCATATAATATTTATTTGACGAAGCAGTATTCCAGTCCATGAATATTAAAATCCATGAAACACAATCAATATTATTATTGTAGGACCACCTGAAGAGCTAACTGGAATCGGTTTCTTGGAGTCAAATGTACTGAATTGATTTAAATGGTCATTTTGGTTGTAGACATTTTGTTGGGCTCATAAATCTCGGTCTGTTACTACACCGAAGCAGTCAAAAACAAAGGATCGCTTGCTAGATGAGTAGGCATAGCAACCTATCCGACAAACTGCATTAACAGAGACAAGTGAGCAAAACACTACCGGCCTATCTGATCCGACTGACAAGTGACTTCGTTTAATACAAATCGTAAATAGTGGCTTCCACAAGGGATTTTCATTCAGTTTGTGTTTACTCAACTGGAGTCTTTGTAATGGAAGATGGTGCTGGAAGAATGTTCATGTTCCAAGCTCACAATGCAAATTTTTAACTTTGTTAGATGGAACGAAATAGCTGTTTGAAGTGGTCACTGAGAACCTCACATTGCGGTGCTGATTGGTTTCATTAAAGTAAAAAAAATATGACAAATCAACTTGTTTTCAGCAGCTGGTATGGATAAGCATTGATTTTTGATCGAAACCGGATGTTACTCACCATTCAAAAGGAAAAAAATGAGCACGAAGTCAATCAGGTGTTTACACCGACCTCTTCGTATTAAAATATGAATCCATAGTTAATTAGATTGCGAGGTCGTCTTGTGTGCGTAGAATCCACGCATACAACTGACCCAATATCCCTGAATTTGAGTTTGACTCTTTAGACTTCAAGAACTGACACACGCCCATAGCTTTCACACACGGAAGCAATTCATCATGAGCATGGGCTTGGTTTTTTATCTGTTCTTACAGAATAAAAAGGGGTGACACCATCATCGTTCCGTGCCCAGGGAAGCAAAAGTACTTAAAAGCATCAGATTCTCTGACATTCTCATAAAGATCATCTGCTTTGTCTAATTAAGTACTTCTTTTAGCCACTTTGGCTGTTATGTCCACGATTCAACCGCGATCCCGGATCAATCCAGGTGCTGATCATCTGATCGAAATCGAAAATGAATATTCTCATATTTCAAGGAACGTTAGTTCTTAGTTCACTCTGGAAAATAGGACAACAACTTTAGTTGTCCAATTCTTTATATTGGATCCATTGTGTACATACTTTTCTGTTCTAATGTGTTACCGTGCCTGTGAAACGGCTGTCCACTGGTAATGGTTCAGAAGTGACAATCTGGGAGGTCTTGACTGCATAGTAAGAAACACAAAACGAGTGAGCAATTCCTCCCGATGAGATACACTTTGCTGAACCTTCAATCTCGTCCAATGGATTTTTGTCAAATCCCATGCAATTATGTCCTTATCGAAGAAACGTTTGACGATAAGCAAACCATTATCAACATTTACTTTTAACGAAATCATGTATACTGGGATATATAAACAGCCTAGATGTGAATTCACAGCTCTTTGCAAGATGCATTTTCCGGAATCGATAAGTGGTGGAGATGTGAGTACATTGTACCTTAAGAATCCACTATGGCGAACCAAAAGGCACAACTACTACATGTTTATTCCTGTTTTTGTCAAAAATGATGTCGTCCTTAAATGAGAAATACTACCTAACCACCAATCAAGACTTAAAGTAAGACAGAAGTCACTGTTTTGGCCGGGGAATTAGTGTCTAATCAAACAGACTGATTGTAAAGCTAGTTCTTATCAGCTGGTGTGGAAACACTCTGTTGTGCTTCAAATCTACTTGGGTGATGACATTTTTGTCGACACCAATTTAGATTCACTCCTCAACTATTTCGCCAAAATCAGCTGACTGTGTGAGTCGGGATTCTGAACCGACTCGCAAACAATTTTGACATGGATTTGTTCACCTCCCAACTGCTCGAAAAACATACCGCATGCTATCGTGTGCGTGAATCATCCACATCATGGAACTTCGTTTTCCAGTAAATTTCGCGTACCGTGAAAAATCAGTTTCCGGCCTCATTCCTTAAAACTCTAAATACCTTAACCTGTCCGGTCAACACATCCAGTGATTTATTGTGTCATCATTTTCACAAAGGGATCAGCATGTTGCCAAGTCTGAATGATCGAAAAGATACGATTTTTTTTATTCCAACTTAAAAGTGATTTGGCCCGGTTTTGTGGGTGCATGGATAAATTAGGTATTTCCACTCCATTGTTCCTATGCTTTGTACGCTCCCTTTAAAAATTTTGGTCGTACACTTAATTGCCACAATTATGCCACAAGTTGGCCAATAAAATTGCAAAGAAAAATTTTTTAATGTTATTTTTGCGACACGGATACTCAGCCGCCAAGTATCCACTTGGGTCTGCCTAGTCCGCAAATCTCAGTGCACATTTTTTGACGAAGATGGATACCAGCTGATCCGTATAGATTACGCGTGCTCTTTCTTCCCTAAAACGTGTAGTCTGTTGTCCCGTATGTTTTATTCGGATTACAACGATTGTTTTGGCTGCTGCCAAGGCAACGAGACGATGAGAATGTTGGGTCACTGTGACCAGTCTAACTTTAAAATAAGCAAAGATAACCAACACAGGTACTAACATGAGACATTTCTGACAGTCAGCAAAACTAGGGCCACGCACGCCCAGACAAACGAAAAGAAAATTAATTTATGGCAAGCTACGTGATCTTGATGGACAGTCAGTGGCACTTTTAAGACTGTGCAAATCAACTCAAACGTTTTCGTTTCATGTTTGCGCGACACACTGCTGGGAGAAAATTGTTTGTCAGGAAGCTAGTCCCATTTTTGCAAGTGCGGTAGTTTTTTTAGGCTTCTATATTCTTCTAGCCGTTCGTTCACTTGTGATTGTTTTGAAGAGAATATCCGACTAGTGCATTGATAAATGACCACAGTAAACCTAGGATTACATCCTCACCAAGATTTTATTATTTATTTACATTGTTTTGGGGTTGGCGCTGCGTATCCCATCCACCAATCGTTAGATAAACAACAAATTAACTGAAAGCTCACCCGAGAATGAAAAGTCTTCTCTTAAATATAAACCCAACCCTTGCGTTCCCCCATGTGAAGTACAAGGCCAAGCCGCAGTGTGTTTGGCCATTTCATTTATGGATAATTGATTAATTGTCACATGTGGATGAGCTCTACTCTTGTCAAATGCGCAAATCAAACTTTGTATTAAAATAATTCACTGTTTCGTACAGCCATCACGACCCCAGAAAATTTATCCGCTTGGTGGAGAGGCGGCTATCGGTAGTTGCCGTGTTGCAGTCCTGTACCAATAAGTCCACACAAAAATCAGCTAGGGAATATTAAACGTTCGATGGACAACGGAACTACTACCTTTCAATAACATGGAGAGAAAATCATCAGCTTTTGTCTTATGCTTCATTCATAGACTTGAAAAGAACTGTTGCATGCCGTCTGAGAGTAAATCACATAGAAGTAAATCATAAGTGACATTCGGTAGTCGATCTCTATTTCGGACATGTTGTGCATTTAGTATTGCCACCCTTCGGAATCTATCACTAGAACCGAAGAAAGTCAACCTAAATCGTGCCAAAAAGATAACTAGTCAGCCTTTGTGGCAGTTTTCCTAGACCCACGCTTTGACGTCGGTAATATCCAGAAAACAAAAGAAAATTAGTCAGTGGAAGGACTAAATCGTCAACATCAGACTTGGGCACTTTTGTGTGGGATTAACTCCAGAGGTATAATGGTGAACAGCGGATCATTTTGGAGGAATTCCGTTGCATTCCCCAAAACTCTGGTGATCAGAATATCTTGTCAGGTATTTCCATCATGTTTGTTAGCAACTGATAAACGTTCTACGGCAATATGAATGTTACTGGCCAGTAGTTTGAGTCGGACTTTTTCCTTCGTGTCAGATCTGCTTTGAGCTCTGCTGGACGTTCGTTCCAGTCGTAAACCGCGGCAGAACAAACTGAGGAATCTACGCACATTCGTCGGTCTAAGTACTTGACCCGATGCAATTCTGTTCACGTGCCTAACAATGACCAATCAGGGTCCAGCTTTTAGGTCGCTGAGACTTTGATGGTGATCAGCCAATCAGAACGTGAGAAGTGCCTAAGCATGAGCAAAAGACGCATGCTTGTATGTGCATTCGTATGGCGCTGCACGAATGAATCCATTCGTGTGGGAGTCATTTTAAACGCCGCCCCGGAGGCTAATGCATGCGCCGAAGCTGATGTGCTGTGATTTATTTCTCTCATTAGTTTGTCATTTTCACCTGCATGTTACATGTGGCACATGTCACCTTTGTGATCCATTATCACCAGGACTATAGTGAGCCATTTCATCTCAGCTGGCAAGTCTCATAACGCAATTCGACAGTTTGCACACGTCTATTTTTTCATGTTACTGTGACAACTAATCTCTGTTGTGAAAATGAGCACTGCTCATATACGCAGCAAATCGACGGGAAAGTCGAAATTGAAGTGGGGCAGGGATAAACCATTCGCTTCCTCAGGTGCGCTTAGTTCTGGAAGGCGAAAGAAGGAAAACCTGATCCCAGAGGAACTGTCTCTTGAAGAGGTCAAGGCAGCAAATGGTCAAAATATTACCTATTTACGGGTATACTGTGAAAAAATTCGTCCAGGAGACCATTTCAAAACAATAAAGGTATCTGGTACGACTACGGCCGAGCAGTGCCTAAAAGAACTGGCGGAACTGTATTCTTCCCGAGTTACCAGTCCAAAAGAAATCGGTTTATATGAAGTGATCGGACGAATAGCACCTCTAAATTCGTCTCAAGCTACTCAGGATGCGTTGCTAGGCTTCTCAGAAATGCGTTGTCGCCTCATCGAACCGCAGGAGACCATTCAGTCCATCTTTTTTGGCAGTCGAGCTGGCATTGGTTTGACGCGACGCATAGAACTGCGCAAGCTGGATTACCCGCATGCTTCCTTCCCAGCCGCTGCTTCGTCGAATTCAAGACCATCTACGCCAGCATCTACTCCAAGAGCCGACATTGTTGGGGGAGAATCGCCACGCGGGGACTCTCGTCGTTCCAGTGCAGAATCTACAGGCATGCCACCTATACGAAGAGCGATAACACCAGCTAGGCAAAGTTTGACTCTGAGAGATTCTCGCCGCAAGCCAAAACGACGAATTCCAAATGGGCCGCATCTCACTCTGATCCGCGGCCTACGACCAAGGCAAGATATAGCTCTTTGGGATCTTACCCCGATCATACAAAAAGAGCGGACTCAATCGGAAATGACAATTGGCACTAGAGAAGATGCATCAATTAGGATATATGAATCACCAAACGAAAATCAAGAGAAGACTTCTACCCCAAACAATTTTGCCAAATTTGTAGGCTATAATTACCCCTTAAGTAACAACAATCTCAACGATCTTACTGGTGCAATTTTCATCGAACCATGTTTCAGTGGACGTATAAGTGACCATCTGATGAAATTCCCATCCATTCCGCCAATTTACATAAACGAGGAATTGATCAATCCTGGCACAGAAACTACTTTTGAGAAACGTCTTCTACGTCCCGGAGACTTCATCAGTTTCGGTCCATCAAAAAATGGCTACACGTTTCTATTCAAAGACCCTCGATGGATTCCGGATAATCGCCTTGAATTGGGAATGCCAGTGAACGGGTGTGGTGACACGTTTGGGGAGACCTCAATGAGTTTGGATCAAATGAATTTTGCGGCGTCACAAAATGGAGATGTTGCTGTCCATGGTAGAACAGGTTTCCCGTCCGATCGATCCAGTGATACGGATTCTTCATTCTCTCGACCTCGATCCAGGTCAGCTGTAGACTATTTGCCTCGAATGGCCAATCTACGGCAGGTTCTTACCACCCTGATTCCTCAGGTTCTTTCCAATCGAGCAAATACATATGCCCCAATGGATCCGCTAGACTCGCCCCGCTGGTCTCGTATCGAGCCGTGGCGCGCAGCCGGCTTGCTCGCCCATCTTATCCGTACTGCAGCAGGTTACATTGTCAATCCTCATCCGACAATACCTAACAGAGATGTCGAGGAGCGTGAAACAAAGTTAATTCAGGATTATGCCATTAACTATTTGAAAGACATAAGGTCACTGCTGATTGAGTTCCATCAAACTACAAGAGGAGTAAGTTAGGTTGATGCATGAATAAGTTGACACATTAAGACTTGTGTGTATTCTACTTCCTATTTTAAGTTGTTTATGTGAAACAGATCGGTTTACATGTGATATAATCTACGGAAAGAAGTTTAATCAGACTAATGGAAGGTCAGATAAACAGTGTCAGAGAGATTAGGTAGAACGTAATACACTCTGGGATTACTGTCAATCACTTAGAACACCACAGACTGAAATCAGTTCGAAATTAGTTAATAACTAGGGACATAACGGCTGACTTTTCTGGCTCATTCGAAGCGCCACAGCACACCTCAACCTAATCCTGACATTACTATTCCAGACTTTAGTCCGGGTTCGTTCTCCTCCACGGGTAATCGGCCCATTACTGTCGACCAAGTTCAGTGTTGGGCTGCATCACGGGTTCTCCCCTGCTGTCAGTACCAGATAGCCTAAAGCTACCCTCCATCATGGAATTTATCAATAACTACTTGGATCTCAAACAGTGTGACCGTACTGCACCACAACAATATAGCGGATGATTTGACTTGTTCTTTCTCACTCCTTGAGTGGTATTATGCCCTTCCCATTTCGAGTAGATAAAATGAATTTAGTAAGCACTAATCACTTTTCCAAATAACACACCGAAAGGTGATTGCATACCTGTCCATTGGAAAGGTGCGTGTACATGTTTCCATCCGTCAAAAGGCTAGGATTCTGTAAACAGTTTTAATATGTATGAATTTATATCTCAGCCAGCTTGTGGTTATCCCAATTTGAATCTGGATGGCAAATTAATTTATCCTTTCATTCCAGATTTCGTACGCAAAATTTGTCGTTAGTCGCCCTGGAGTGGAGGACTTGACAGCAGTTAACCTGAATATTATCGAATCGATAACAAGTGGGGTCTGATATGTCCCTGCAGCTTGTCACGCATTAGTAACCGCTAACGGAGATCACTAGAAATCCTAATGTTTTCGACGAAGCGAGCACATGTAACTCGATATGATCAAGATATCCGACTATGATCGTCAGAGTGCTTTCATACGGCACGGGATTAATGGTTCTGACGCGCAGCTTTTTCTTAGAAATCTGAAATCTGCCAGACTTTCTGTGTGGTTCGTATATTATTTGCAGCGTCGAGCCATCGTCAGCGAAAGTAACGCGTTGAAAGCAGGGAAAACTTACATATGGCACTCTTATTTCTAATGTGTTTGATTTCTTTAGAGAAACTGTGTAGAGCTTTGGTGCGACGCTAAAGGAACCGGGTGAATTGTAAGAAAAGCACATGGATAGCTGGAAATGACGCCGCGGGGATGCACGAAATTGTCTTCCAGGCCCAACTGTACAATCACGCAACGAATAATGTACCATAGTTTCCGCACTAAACTTGCACAAAATCCGGATTTGGTATCTCAAAGTTCTTCACGTTTCACCATCAGTGGGACAATGTTAAATTTGTGCATCCGAGGATTTGCAAACCTCTTTAAACTCACAGTATTTCTTCCCTAGATCTTTTCCTATCGTATCAAGTGTCCTCGAAATTTTAACAGTTCGTTTTAAGTTTATCCAGTGGGTTAAACGTAAATTAGAGATCGACGGGGAAAGAGTAGGTGTGAGCGTGGAAACCGTTGTTTGAAAACCGCTGATGTCCTCGCAATAATCTACAATTCATGGAAACACTTAATCTTAGGGATAAAACCCTCAGAATACATTTAGATGACTATACTACACATAAGTGTAAACTGTACGAAATTTGATTGATTTTCCCTGCAAGCTACTTTTCATAAATATCTGAAAATAGTTTGTTCTGCTTTAGGCTAGACATAACATTGCAATCCGTCTTACGACATAGCCCTTGAACACATTCTCTTTGGAGTACAGTGATAAATCTCATGGTCATAGGTTTCATTGATTGACACTGACTCAGATCTCATGAGAATGATGGTTAAATTCACCCATCACTAATAGGTGTATTCCACAAACAGTCAGACGGTTATGGCGGCTAAACTACTTCTTCTATTGCAAAACCCGTCTAAGCCTGGCTTAAGCTTTACCCCTCAGGCCGATCCCTAGGCGAGATGGGCACGATCTACTGACGTGGCACAAACTTTCTGCTTGGTATTTGCATGTAGGATGCAGTCTGATGGGCCTACAGAAGGCCTGTTTAACGTATAATAATGGCAGGCATCCATGAGGTCGATGGGACCCTTCATCCGTCGACCATTGGCCGAATACCCTCAGGATAACTTGAGTCGTCCGCCACGTGCATTTGATCATTACTGGCGACCGAAACGCAAAGCTACGTTTGTTCAAACGTTAAATTTCTGTCGGTGCTAATCGAGTATGAAAAAGGTAATTCATAAGCAACGGCGACGCCAACGTCACAACTATCTACCGGATCTGATTAGGCGAGAGATATCATATCTTACTGCACGAGTCCATAGACAGAATTTATCGGGATTTGCACTGTTCTTCGAGGAAGATGATTGCAGACAAAGTAAAATAGACTTTTGTAGCACATTCTTCGGAGATTGTTAGTCTACGTGGTCCCTGAATTCGAGGGTTATACTGACCAATTGGCAAGGTCGAGTATAGGCATAATACAAATAGCGTCATTTAATTTTTATTGATTAAAATAACTACATCTGCAAATTCTATTCGTTTGCTTATTGCACCTTCGTCCATTTGGCTGTCAGGTAGAAGGTGCTGCAATGCTGAGGATTAAAAGAAAGGAGTAAAAGTGTGTCCATCTACAGGTGATAAGTTGTACACCGATGATTATTCGAGCACTTTTTCGATGCTTGAGTGTCAGATCAAACAGATTACAAACAGCCATTTCGGAGCAAGTTCATCTGCGTGACTTGCGCGTGACCATTGAGATGCTAATAACCACCTACTTAACTGTTACCATCACAAACAAGAACCGTTAAGGAACAATCGACCCACATATGCACTAATTTCAACCGCGCACTTTTAAGCTCTTTGGCATCTTCATTATAAGGGAAATACATGAACAGAATCGAAGCTAAATGAGGGAATTATAATCCCTTGAAAATTACCACTGAGCACATTGAGAAAACACAAGATGGCGAATTATAATCATTTGGAAACAATGATCCCCGAATAGCGGTAAGGAGTGAGGTTTGATGAGTGTTTAGAATTGGCACTGCAGCGCACACATGACCTGATGATAAAATCTTGAATAACAAGAGTAATTATGACGTTGCAAAAAAAGACCAGCGTGAATAGAACGTTTGCGTGACTGGAGTTTTGCATGCGAACGGATAAGACGTTTCATGATGCCCACTAGAATAAGTGAAACATTTCTTGAGCTGAGTCATTACAGTTTATTTCCAGACTTGGAAACCTAACCAAGAAGTTTACTTGTCGCACATACTGGCTATCCTGATCACTTCAGTGATCCTGAGTGCTGAAAGAATGTTCGCGTCACATGAAGAGGATGCGCATCCTTATGTTAAAGAATAGATTAAAGTAATCGCGGATTGCCAAACAGATTGCGGTCCGTTTCGTCATTGTTGACAGGTTGTCAGGTACAGTACAATTTATGTGCTGTTGTAACAGGAGGCTCTCGGGCGGTAACTGTTTCGTAAACCGTCCTTGTCAGTTCACCTACACAAAGTAAGGGTTCTCTACGAACTGAATCATATTTAGTTTGGCGTAATGAATTGACCAATACGGTGTTATTTTTAGCCTGACACAATAACAGCAGGTGTCCATCCCTTGTTACCATTATTGGTCAAGCTCTCAGTTAGTGCAAGATATTACCAGTACCTGGGTATAATCAGTAATCTAAAATTGACCCAGATTTTATTACTGCGTAAATTCCGATGAGTGTCATCAGGTTTTGTTGTTCAAAGACAGATTTATTCTCCGTGTTCTATACATTATTTACACTGACAGCCGTGGCACATTCTGCAATCAGCTTCGCGAAGTAGAATTTTGGAGCATAAGTCAGTTCTAATTGGTATCCTTCACATACAGTTTGAAGGACAAATTTTCCCCGGAAGCACAAACCCGGGTTCTTGGTTCTGCCGCACACCAATTGAAATTTATTTTCCCCATTCGTAGGTGGCACACCCCATTTACAACAAAAACGCATACCTTGGAGCTTGGTTCTTTTGTTATAAAAATTGACTTTGCCCGACCGATGAAAATCCTAAAACGGATTGCCATGTGATACTTGAATGTACTCATCATCCATTCACGCACCTAACAGACCAAGTGAGATGCTAATGCAAACCACAGAACCGTTTCTCGGTCCAACCTAAATAAGTCGGAAAATCCAGATGTTTACTCTGCAATGATTACCCCGGATATGTCCTCATGTATTCTACACACACGAACAAGCACACACACACACACACACAAACAGTCGAGTTTCAAGCATCTTCTATTTGTGCACTTAAACTTTGACTAGGTCAAAATCATCACGGAAGTCTCCGTGCCGAGCTGAACCTAGGTGAATCGAACGTAATTATCGATTTTCGCTGCACATCGCTGGTTTGCGTGACACGGAGTACCTTTGCTTGGCTTCCCGCTTTATTTTCTCACTACCCCCCTTCACTCACGAGCACTTTGATGTCGAACCAGCCAAATCAGATTAAACCACAGTTGTATTCAACCGGGTAGATTTCCAGTATTTGTTCCACCTATTTAGATGGATAGAATTAACGAACTCCCGTAACTGTGTAGAATCCAAAAAAGTCACAGATGGGCAAAAGTTCACTTAATTCATTAGCGACTGTGATCATGAGATTATCTAACAAGGGAGAAAAATACATCAACAAAACTATGATAACTAAAGGTTTGTCCGTCCTTAGTTCCATGCTCCACGTCATCTAGTAGCCTTGGGCTGTTTTGAGCAGCCATGCCGTAAACTGTCCCAAACCTTCGCAAAATTTGCAGCTACTGACAAAATCCATACTGGCTGGCAAAATTCACACGTGACCTACCCGGTGCAAATATGTATTTTCAAAAATGCGTATTCATTCCATTTCAGGTCGTGACTGCTAACTTCAGCCAAATGCTACCGCCAAAAGAAAGACAGCGATTTCCAGACTGTGGAAAAACCTGTAGATGTGTTAGAAGACGTCATTGCACTAAGTACCGGTAGCACTTCACGGTGCGATAGAAAACAGTTGTCTGAAACTATCACATTGTGCGCAGTCATGTGTCGGCTGGAAATAGCCTTTACGAATTTGCTTCTAGTTACTCCACAAAATCCTGGAGTGTCTCCCACAGATCACTGATGCAATTAGTACTCCTGCTTTTGAATGCTCGAAATTAGGACTGGGCAACCGAATAGTTTTTCGGTAGGAAGGTAAAAGGTCCGAAATTTCAGGGGCATCTGTCGAATGATAAGGACCTTCGTAGTTGGGATATAAAAGATGATAACTTCGCTAACTGGCAAAATGCTCCTCAGGTGTGCACATGCACATTTGTGGAAAGGTAATAAAACAATTTACAATACTACTCGACATTGTGGTATACTCGTGATGTTTGCAGAATGACAAGAAAGCCTGTTGCTGTCGGGTTTGCACAATCACTTTGGGAGCGCTGAAGTTTGGGCATCGCTGTACCTAGAAGCGTGTACATTCACAGAAAGTCTGTTGGTCAGCTTACATAGCTATCGAGTCTCACTTGAATAAGGAAGGTCACCTCTGCTGTTTCATGTTTGTGTTCAAAGAATGTGTTACATGTATCCCTTTTCCGAGAAAATAACTTGGAAACAAATTTGAGATAATAATAGCACACTGCCCTGCTCTGGACGCCATACCTCCAAGTACGTAAACCAAATTCGATCTGTTAACCACGAATACGTCTGAACAAGTTCGGTCGGTTTCTGTTCCTCTGTCTTCTTCTCCATAACTTGCTCGATGCATGAGTGGAGTGGAACGCGCTCACTTATTCACTACAGCTCACTGCGCAGGTAAAAGGTGGAACCGATACCATGACTCCGAAATTTGAAATCGTATAGAAACACTGGAGTTCTCAAACACTGGACACAGGAACGGGTAACAATGAACTGTCAACAGTTTTTGTAATCCACGGAAAGTATCATACTCATTTTACATTTCTTGTCTAATTTTGATGCATCGGAAATGATTAGGCGTGACGTACCTGGCAGGCTGAACGAAATTCGATGACCGATGTGTCAATGTGGTAACCCAGTTTCTTCGAACTGGTCCTTTGGGTATGCTAATTGGTGTTTGTTTCTGTCAGTCCTCATCACGAAGCCCAAATCCACTTTTGCGTGCCGCCCACTGCCTTTCGTACTTTGAATGAAGTATTAGGTTTGGACCAGTTGGTGCCTCATATTTTGCTGAACAGTAACACGAATAATAAATGCAATCCTTCAATTTGAAATATTCCCTATTGTTTTGCCGAAGGAGGATTTAATTAGCATGAAAAACAGTAGACGGAAGTGTTGCAAAACTGTTTCTTATAGGTTCACTTTGGATGACGGCTTCCGAGTGCCCTTAATGGCACACCTAAACTTCGAGAGCGTCGTGTTAGTATGTTCTATCATACTTTTGAAAATGGGAACGTGATAGACTTACAAATCACTTACAAAATCTCAATGGAATAGATCAACTGCAGCATCCGAAATGAAAGCACAAATAAGTGCCCCATAGCTGGAATTGCAACATCAGTCGAAAAGAAGCAGAAATTTCGCAGGTCAAAAAAACCAACGAATTTATCTTGGCAAATACGGTTCCACAAACGCTTGTTGGTCACAAAGGTGTTTGGTCCGTGAACCTTGCTACCGACAAGCTATGGTTTGGCTAAGGAATTGATAATTACAGTAGGATCTGATGACTTCTACAAAGGACGACGCAACTGTGCGGTGCAAATGCGTTTGGCGGAATTTCAGTCGGCTTAGATATTTTGTCACGTAGCACGTTGTAAATTAACTAATGATTCCAATACCGTACTTAATCCCGTCCGGTGCTTAGTGGGCTCCTGTTTCATTTATGCTTTATTCGTGCGTATAGGTTTCTGAGTGTCCGAGGGAAAATGCATCTGATTTGAATTCTCCCGATTCACTGATAACTTCTTGAGACAAGGTCGTCTTGTTTGTATGCATTTTTGAGTCTACGTGCAAATCATAAATTATATAATCTTGAAGTGGCGAACTTTACGCGTGGATGACAGAACTGTACTACTGCAAAACGCTGTTTAGAAAAGTACGTCTTGGTTCTATGAAATAAAATGAAGCAGTTCACGTGATCCGTGGAGGTTAGCAATTCGAACTCGTTCAAATCGAGCGGTCTAATTTGTCCTTGGAGCCGTTCAGTGTTAGTCGGTCCGTTTTTATTGTTCGTATGGATATCACCATGAATTAGACCAGAGAAGACGATCGTTCTAAATTTCTAGACAGAGGTTGCTATTTTTCAAAAGGATGCAGTGCTAATTGATTTTTCTTCTTATTTAATGATAAATTGGCTTCCTCGAAAGCACTTCAAGTACCGTTAGTAATCCATTATGACGAGAAAATTATCCCCAGCGATGCTATCTTAAAATCAGATTGTAAAACAGAAGGCGTGTTCGTTCACTTGGAATCGCGTATAGCCCAGGCATTCTTGTCTGTAGTATTTCCTCAAAAAATATCCTGAGCTCATTCTGTTACTTTACGTTTCGGTACGAATCGTTTTGTTCTTGAAGACAGGAGAGCATTTGACCTCACTTACCCTCAAATGTCCATCATTGGCTTTGAAAGAATTCTCAAACGATTGGCTAATTTATTTGTTCTTCAAACAAATCGGTAAACACCAAGGATGTCCAGCAGATCCGTGGAACCATGGAATCGCTGTCCAGCTGTTTTAGTTTTGTTAAGAATAGTTTCTTACGGTACCACAAATCCAATCGGGTAAACAAAAAGTCAATCGCTGAAATTCAGCCAGAATGGTTTACTCCTAATTTAATTTTGGAGAAATGTAATTGAGTAACAAACAGGAACCCGATTCGGTAGAAACCAATCGATTTGGGAGAAGAATTGCAAACAACGAGTAAGTTTGCAAAGTATCGGTCACTTGAGCATTTAGCCAGTTCATCTGTAGTGTTAAATGCAATATACACTGAGTAAAGTGAAAGTGTCTGTTGAATACAATCTAGATCATTATTACTAAAGTAATCGCCGTTTGTCTTGCGCTATGCACCTAAATGCCATGCAATATATATATATATGTATGCATATATATATATAGCTCACTAAGAGTTACCAGAGGGACTGGTATGAATGAGATTATTGTCTTTGTGACACACCATCAGCATTGTTGTTTTCGTTTTTGGTGCCTTTGGCTGAAGCGCTCCCATAATTTCATAAGCCAACCAAATACAAATCACGGGACACGCTGAACACCATTTCCCGTTCAACACTATTTCTTGTTCACTTCTTTTTTTGTATTGTAAGCTAGCAACAGAAACCAGAGGACATCAATGCAAGTTTAATGGTTGTGAAAACTGAACTGATTTGAACTGAACGATGAACTCATTTCGCATGTCCGATTTTACCAAATATCCCAATTAGTTAACAGTTAACACATTACTTGTAACGCGCTTCACTCCATGCTGAAGATGAGTATAATAAAATGGGCATACAAATATCAGAAGTTTGTAATCATCCAAGATCTGAATAGTGAATTTTATTCGTCGTATGTCCACATATATCCTTTACGTATCACATTGGCAAGGGGGTGTAGGATATTTTCACTACAATTTCGTTCTTCATTTTCTTTTCATCTTTAAGAAATCTTTCTTGTTTTACTTCTTTTGCATTGCGCCCCTAACTTCACATCAACCTTTTCACCCGTTACCTGGCCAAACATTTTTCGACGAAACGTTTAGGCTTTGCTCAAAATCTTCACCGTAAAAAAATAACTTACAATGAATGCATCAACGATGGTGCTGCAGTGCACCGACTTTATTGATTTTACAATTCATTGTATCCCATCGGTAAATGACATTTGACCAAGTTGGAGGAATCACTGAAACGAACATCACACGGAGAATGACCATCTGGTGTCTCACTTCATCTTTGTAGAGGTGAGTTCCGGGATTCCGGACAGTTCTTAGCCCGAAATCTTAGGACAGTGTCTGTGATTAGCCCTTGTTGTTTCATTAGCCAAGCATCGCAGGGCCTCAAGTCCTTGAGGTTCCAGCTATGAATATGCAAGTAGTGTGAAATCAATCCACTACGCTTGTTCATGCCTATGAGTTTTAAACTGGCAGTGCACCACAGGAAGCCATTTTCCCCAATGTCCGAATCACAGTTAAATTTGTTTTCAATTTTTAAATAAAAGAACGAGTTTCATCTTTCACGTATTTACATAGCTGTTGTTTGTAGATTAGAAGACCAGGTATAAGCGAACTGCGTTGTTCCGAATTTGCAAATTGTACCTACTATGACGAGTTAGTACATGCGCTCGGTTCATGAGGAAATCGGACTAACCAGGCAAGTATAAAACGCATGATATCAGTAAAATGATAAAATAGAAATGCTTCGGTCTACTTTTATTGATAATTTTTAATTCACTTCAAAATTTGTCGATAGATTGACCAAACTCAGATGTGACCCGGTTCGATCGAGAACTACGCCACAATTTCGAAATTAGGCTCAAAGAAAAGAATAATTCCACTCCTGTTCCGAGCTGATTTATTGATTACATCAGCTTTTATGAATCTACCAGATTTCAAAGTTAACTGAATTGGTTGAAAACAGCCAATCCGTGTTCACAAATTTGTAGGTCTGGCGTGTTGCGTAAAGCAGACAGTTCACCCCCTTATTCATCTTACTAACACATTCAGGAGGCTAGGACGTTAAATTTGTTGTCTAGAAGAAATAAGTTTTCGTACTTTCCCTAACTGTACAGTTGGAGTCCTGAGACGCGAATATGAAAAATCAAAGTTGAACGCTGGACTGAATTCATATCTCCCCTCTCTCTTACGTGGACTAGCTAAATAATTCATCTCGTTTTTTCTCATCTCCAAGGTTACGAGTCATATCACGCAACACATTAAATTGGAATAAGATCTTGCTCCATTTGACTGATTATCTGAAGCCTTTCTTCCAAAAACACGAATTCCTGGGTCTACACTCCGAATGAGATTTCGGTCATAAATATTCTAAACTTCTTACCAGGACTTTTTCAAGGGGTCTTTTCCAGCTAGCATCAGACTGTGCAATCAGGAACAGCCAACAGATCATGAAATTTTAATTTTATCAGATTTCCTGAACAATTTAATATAGCAACGTTTCATTTGTGCTCAGTGGCATGCTTATGAAACTTATGAGCAAGGATTACCCAGTATAAATGATGGACTTTAAAACCCAAGGTTCCCTTGTTGAAATTTACTCGTTATCCTCTTTTACTGACAAGAGAAGTTTAGCCTTTTTAAGGCTGAAGTCAGCTTTGCCCAATCAGACTTGCTTCTTATCATAGTAACGTTTTACCGGTAATGCGGCTTCCATTTTCTCCCCTCCAGTCTGCTGTCCAGCGTTTATGAGTCCGCCTAGTTTTTCGACTTCTTGTTCAACGCAGTTACTTAGGTATACGAGATTGCAATCAGTATCCGTCGTTATCGTTGAACTTTTGCGTAGATCCATTCGAGGAACCTTGGAGACATTGGGTGATCTGGCTGACTGCTGCAGTCAGCAGTGACCTTGCACTGGAATTTTTACTCGACCACGCAGTTGTCCAATGAGTTACATTAAACATTTAAATTCGCTACAGTTAATAAACTTTGTTACAACTATCAAGAGAGAGTGTCAGTAGGTTATAAACGTTTTAACGGTCCATTGACCGTATTTCAAGCCTTCTATATTTCTAACATGCAGCCGGTCAGCTAAACCCAAGGTGGATCAATACAACATTTGTAAACATCGTCACCTCTATATTTGATAACGATAAAGTCCCAAATGATTCGAACAACAACCACTGAATAGTTTGTTTGAGGAAACTTGTACCGGTTTGGGTGACATGAGCTTATGCAATCTGCTCCATTCCACAATATACTGTGTATTTGGAATGTTCAAAATCTGTCGGCGCTCTATCCTAAATTAGTGCGCACCACGCACGAGACGCTGAAGCACCGGTGGTATTCACACATAGGTTCGTGTTGTAACAAAATCGGCATCGTTTACTTCTGAAATGAATTCCTTTTATCGTCATTCCACTTTGAACAAGGCTGCACTGAATACATGTCTCAAAGTGGAGTTTGTTGCCCATAGATTCTTGTAAGATGATCGTCTGTTCTGTTGTCGTCTTAAAGACTCTGCCAACGGTTTGGTTGCAAACTGATCACATAGATAAGCTTGTGCCGTATGTGCGATCATTTCGCTGGATCACTGCAACTGAAAGTATAGCCAGCAAAACAACTGTTGAAAACTGAACCGAAGATGAAGTGAGTAGAGCGTCATATGAAAAGGTATGGAAAAGCATAGTCAAAGTGGAAAAGTATATAATTATCACGGTAAAGACAAGCAGCGAAGTCAGTGGTGCCGTTTTCTCAAATACTAGGATGATCAGTGTTTTTGACTTCGTAGATGGGCCTAAACGAGTTGCCGTGTTTCTAATTAATCAAATAATGTGGGATTGATGACTTTTTGACGTGAATTCAATGATTAGCATCACCTTGATGAAAAGATTTTTATGAAATAATTCACCATGTGATATCATCGCTCAAATCACCATAAAGAAACCATGTAAGCACTGTACAGCTATTTCTTCCTTGTTAGGGATCATCATATCCAAAGCCTTCGTTGTACTTAGGCTACGTGCAGAGAAGTCATCTATCGGTAGGGGTCGATCGCTGTTAGCTAGCGGACAGTAACCGTGCAAATCAGTGACGGATAAGTGCAACATCATGTGGTGAAGTTGAACAAACCGTTCAGAGCCTGCCAGGTAGCGTAATGGCTAAGGTGTTCGACTGAGAATCGTTCGTCTCGGGTTCGCGTCCCAGTTGGGGCGCGGTGGATATGCACTGCTGGTGATTCCTAACAAGGATGAAACAGCTGTACAGCGCTTCCATGGTTTCTTTATGGTGAGTTGAGCGGTGATATCACATGGTGAATTATTTCATGAAAACATTCAATCTCCTACTACTAAAACGAAAAAGTTTTTGCTTCAATTTTTAGTTTTTACTTAGCTGCCCTTCTGACCACTCGCCGATTGCAATTTGCACGTGAAAAGTTGTAGCGTAATAGTTCCGGATGAGTTGTGTGAATGTCTTTTTGGATTATGCAGTCAACTTTTTGACGAGAAAGCACTACTCCCATAAATGTTGTCTTCAAAATGAAACTGGAAAACTAATTTGTTGTGCAACACCGTAGCTTAGGTGACCAATTAATAGAACGGTTTTAGCTTATTGCCCATACCAAATCGTCAAGTGTTAGCTTCCCCTAAGCTAACCATCAAAAGAACTCAGCCTGCGATAGAACGCTTGTCAACTGACCGCCAAGCTCTCCGTTCAAGATTGCTTAAAATCCTAATCTACCAATAGCAACAATATTCCAAATACCTAAACACTAGTAGATTTTGTACGATTAAGTTGATACTTCCTCTTCATATTCGATTGTTTCTCTGCATGTTGACGGTGAGTCAGCTGGTCCCATGACAATCTGCGTGAAGTGATATGACATTTTGCTTTACGAAAC
This sequence comes from Fasciolopsis buskii, assembly GCA_008360955.1. Taxonomy (NCBI): domain Eukaryota; kingdom Metazoa; phylum Platyhelminthes; class Trematoda; order Plagiorchiida; family Fasciolidae; genus Fasciolopsis; species Fasciolopsis buskii. The sequence continues at coordinate 106,768 of LUCM01004270.1, read as the reverse complement.
CATACCTTTCGTCACCGAAGACGAATAAAATAGCTCAACACATACTAAGTTCATGACTTTGAGTGATCGCATCGCCTACTGAGAAAAAACGAATGATTTCTCCATTTTGTACAACAGACTCAAAAACCTTTTTCCTAAACTTTGTCCTGCAGCTGTGATTTAACGCGAATATTGTTTGTGTGGTGGACTTTTTCCTACGTAAAATCAATTCAGGATTGAATACGTAGTTATTTTTGCAGTATCGTTTATTGTTCCGAAGTTTGACCATGTCATTGAACAACCTTATACTGTAGTTTACTATTCCAATGCGACAGTTGGGCATAAAGTTAGTGTACTGTGTATGAGCCCCCCCCCGCCCCAACGAACATTCCAGCGGATCACAGCAACCACACTGGAACAATTCAAAACAGGAACGTGTTCAAATTGCCACACTACTATGCCCAACAAAATAATCATTACATAATAATCAAAACTTGATGGTGTTCCTTTCGGATCCTTATATTCTGAGTTGCGATGATAAACTGCATCAAAAACAGAGGGCCTTGAAAACGTCAGCCTGCGGCAAACCGACGTTCGTGGTAATGTTCAGAATCAGGTCAACGACAGGCAGTTGAAACAACTTCATGCGATGAAACAACAACGAGCATGAGTTCCGCATTGGGCAGTTAGTTGACGATGGTGGGAGCATATGGCAGAAAATGCCGTTTCCCGGTTCACCTTCTCTTCAGAACTGTTTATGGCATAGGTTCAACCTATTTTGTCGCTTGCTTTCCCTACTAATGAAACCGTAGAGCAAATCTTTTTCAGGAATGATTTACGGCCAGCAGAGGGCTGCCAAGTAGGTAAGTTGATCGTCACTAAGAATATGTGCCTTCTCGATCCTCTGGATGAGAAGTCACGATGTTGACCGTTTGATCACCGCTGGTGTGGTGCACGTCTCTGACACAAAGGTACATTCCTCGTGAACTGCCGTGTTTTCAACTTGTGACATGACGAGTTTAGCCAAAGACGCACTGCATATGGCTGTCCGGGGTTCTATCCATTTTGGTAGTTTAATGAATGTGTTTTCGAACTTTTGCGACAAAATTATGATACACACTTAAGGCAGACACCTGCGAAACTTTCCTATGCCGTAAGATTTACCGTATGAAGTCGGAAAGTTCTGTTATTAAAATAACTGTAGCTTACCCAAAGGCCGGAAAAAATTGGTCGCTAAACGAGAGCAATTTGTAACACTTAGTAAATTCTTGAGGTTGTAGCGTGATTGAAGTTCACAAGATACCTTCACTTCACCCGCAACGACTTTGATATGTTCATGTACCATGTCCAATGGCTCGTTTTTTTTCATCTTTTCGATTTACTTATTACCATTTCCTATAATTCTTATCTGATCATTGCAAGCTGCCATTTCTCTTTTAAGGTTCTTGTTGAGAGAGCGAAAACAAAATACAAGATTCCATCCGGTTGTAGGCCCTAAATTTCAAAGGGCAATGTTGTAGATTCTCCAGAAGCAATGCAGAACTGTCAGTAATGGTAAATTTTTGGTCGACTATAAGTGGGAACCAGTTCAGTCTGTTCATCAATTGGCAATCAAACGCCTACTTTATTCCGATGCACTCAATGTTGGAAAGACCACTATTCTCTGTATGGGTAAAGTGGATTTCTTTTTCCGGTCCAAACAGTGAGCACCATCAAAACGTGGTCCAGGTCGTCCATTTGTAACCCACGAGGAAGGACGCAAGCATTGACATGCACCGTGGGAACCCCGGAAGTGAAAGAATGTAGCGATCCATGCACTCATCTAATGTCTCAGTGTTCTCGCCTTTCCATTACACATTTCAGTCATCTGTGAACATTCACTCACACAGAAGTACACACCCAGACATGCAAACCGACACCAAAATAGTAAACAACAAAAATGAAAAATACCACAGCATGATTAGACACATCCTCTTCTTGGATCACTAGATCCGAAAAAAGTGTTTCATTTGGTTGTATCAGCATGCGGTGTTCAATACCTGATCATGAAGATATTTTCAGGAACAGCATACTGCATGCTGGGTCACCGGAGGTAAACGTGATGACACGTTTATTTACATTCTTCCCTTTTCTGGAACTTGTTTTGCTTCTGACATGATCGTAGGACGTATGCGAGTTCAACGATTCACGGCACAGAGGGGGAAGAAAGCAAGAGTAGGGCGTAGTCAGGGTACTCACCACCTGGATGTCATCTGATTTTTAGTCTACACGTTGTCTTACACCAAGTGTATAGCAGCATGCGCAACGGAATAGCCAAACGGAGTAGCAACTTCATCTCATTCTACTGTGAATTCTTGCACCCTGTACTGATCTCTCGTCCACCAGAACTTCTACTTAGGTTCCTCTGCAGGGCTCCTTTTCAATTGGCGCCGTCTTGAATTTGCCTTTCATCAAGTGTTCTAGATAGCCTGTAACTGTCTGGAATGTCAGGCCTGAAAGCTGATACTACGGAAACATTATTGAGAATCACATTGGATGCATTCACTTCTGATTGTTGCTAAATATTGAGTAGCGTTAAGGGTTCAAAATCCGTCGTTATCAGTTGAACATTATCACATTGTTTCTTAAGACGTGGCTCTTCGACACCCAAGCTGTAAAGACTATGGATGCAAGTTCAGTTTACGAGTACAAACGTTTTATTATGGTAGGATTTATACTTCATACTGCATCTGTATTGCAACTCTTACCGTAAATTAGCAGCCTTTTCTAGCAGTTCAACAGCCTTGTTCGGAAAGTATTCGATCACACAATACATTTGTTATCAGTCTGTCTGAATGAATTTCACAGATGATTTTTCCCTCAAACCCCTGCAGTGATAAAGCCAAGGGAGGCCGAAATATTTAAACATTTAATTATAACCCTGTCACGTGACTGTTGGCAATTTATGCTGTGGCATATATTGAATCACCAAATAAAAAACGAACTATGCCACATGTTGCTTCTATGGGAATTAGACCATGCTGCTTTCCGTAACAGACCACATCATAAGGGATGGTGAAAGTATGCCATCATTTCTTGCAGTTTTTGTGGTCTCACGATTATATCCTGCTTGAGGTAGAGTTGCGGCACTAGAACTGATCCATGGAGCTCCCTGAAGATAAGTTCCAATGTAGTGTCGTTGACATTATTTTGCTTTCTTGTTTAAGATTGCTCTTCTAGTCTTCGGAAACCCAAGTGCATCCGAGGCTTTCCAAAGGAGTATTCTTTGTATTATATGATATGCACGAGTCACAGCCGAAACATGAATTTCTTAACCAAAATATCTGTTACATGTGCAATAAGGGGGTCGCTCATGCCGTCGCCAAATTGCTGAGGTTGTGCTTAAAAGAGCTGTTTTTGTTGTTGTAACAAAAATGGAGTACGGACACGGAAACTTGATTTAGAGTTTCGTGGTTCTTAAAAATTTGGAATAATCAAAACGAGCCATGCAGTGGGTTCGAACGGACACCTCTTGGGGACGAACTAATTGTTCTGTACGGGTGTGGCTGATTAAATAAAGAGCAACTGGAACCATAGAACCAGGTTCTCCGGAGTAAATCCCTGGAAATGCTGACAGAAAAATGACAGAGAAAACAGTTGCCCGGCGGTGGGCTAGTAGTTCCAGTTTCGAGATTAGAGTAATGTCGCCAGTCAGTTTGACGGCCTCCCGCTGAATGGGGGTAAAATGAGCTTAACAGAATATGCAAAGGTCCACTTTTAACTTTAATGCGACATTCAACATGGGATGCAATTGAACCCCTTCAGGCTAAGTTGATGAAAAAGGTATAGACGCTAGAAAGAAAACCGATAATTTTGAATGCTTTCGAAGCACGACAGTTCGCATGTGGAAAGGCTCAGCAATGAAGAGAAGTAAATACCGAGGAAACCCTAAAAATGCTGTGGAGCTGTCTTTACTATACTCAAATTACAGTGTACGGTCAACGTGATGATGTCTCACAGGGACAGACACGGAAGCAATTTTTGTATTGCTGAATAATACCGAGCTTCTGGAACTCTATACACTGAAGTAATCGACATCAGAATGCATGGCTATACAAAAGGCACACGAATCGCGAAAGATATTAGTCTATACCGTGGGGGGAGATTGGTAAAACGAACAAAAATGAATATTACTATCATATCCGAATCTCCAGAGGTTAGGGAGCTGTCGTGTTGAGACCACTAATAAACAGAAAGGACAGCTTGGAGAATCCCGCCGAGCACTGAGGTATGCACGATCGCATTTAAATAACATTCCTTGATTTTGTTTCACAAGCTAAAGTGCCAGTTATATCGGAGCTAATCAATGTAGACTGGGAGAAAGTATTTGATTCTTGCGCCTGAATCTGGGGGTACGAGCACAGGGCAAGTCTCTTCCTACTTCTTTCATGCTCTTTCGCGCATCCGCCCTAAATGCAGCCAAAAAGAGACAGGATTTTGGCGGCACCCGAGCTCATTCGTGGTTTGATTAGAAGCTAACCGAATTCACCTCGTTCCATTCATTTTGATTCAAAGTTAACTATTGACATACCATCAGGAGCAAAACCACAGATGGCGCAATTTTATGCATGCCTTGATCATTTTTCGGTTCGTTTAGATGTTTCGAATAGATGACATGCCCCAGGGCATTTCTATTGGCTAGTCTGCACGTTACCCGCTTCAAAACACGTGCTACAAACTCATGTGGCCTCACGGAGCAGATGACGCTGTTTATGCAGATATGCCACCACGTCCACTCACTGTGTGAGATAATCACCAGTCCGGAGGCCTTCCTCGGCAGGCGCAATGAGGAGGTGTGTGTGTGTGTGTGTGTGCCAGTTCTCTACACATACACAATAGCCGGATTCATTCAACCACTGATGACTGGTTTATCAAAATGGCCATCGCCCACATCTCAAAGATACCTTGCTACAGAATGTTCCGATACGACTCCTCATCCCTTATTATAGTCATTACGGATAACTGCTAATGTGATGCAAGGTTTCCGCCATCAGAACCGTATTTTGATACGGTTATGATACTGCCACAAGTAACGAAGTAATTACGAGGCCTTCATTCTGCGCACGATTGCTTTGTTTTGGAATTCGCTAACAATTTGAATTTCTGAGAACGAACTTCAAATTAGTCACGTAGCTTACCTGTGCATCTTCACATCCCTTCACTTCACTGCACTTTCAACTTTCCACGTACGCTCTAGAGCATAATGACGAAAATCTGAGGCCGCAATACATTCATAACACTACGACTTCATCAAATTTAGGTCTGTCTAGTGAGCAAGTTTAACTTGTGAAACCTCATTGTTTTGAATAAAAGCATACGGATGTGCTGTTGTGTTCATGTAGGATCTTTCGTTAACCCGGAACAAGTAAGCTTGTTATTGCATACTTCGCTTAAGTCCATTACGGGGTTGTTAAAGGTTGACTCAGCTCGGGTTGTCACTTGCCTCAACGTCGTCCGCAATCAAACCGCCTAACGATAATTACTGTTCGTTGGAACTCCATATTATGTTCTTCTGCGTTCTACTGTTTATTAACGGTGGGTCACTGTTTCTATTTTTGTGGAGTTCACAAGTATGATTGTTTTCCTCGCTGCCAGTTTTTGCCAACAACGATAGGCGATTATGGCTGCTGCATTCTGTAGGCCACACTCAGAATTTATGGAATTATCATATGCTCGCTACAAATTCGATAATCATACAAAACGTTTTTGCCAAATGTGTGTAAATTATAGGTTCAATATGTATGCATACATAGGCATCAGTTGACTGCACAAAGGTCAAGCTCAATCGATCCGTTTTGTTTCGTTGGTCGATCTCAGTCTTAAAATAGACGAAACTATATCTAAGAGCTTGACTTACCTTTCATACAAAGAAGATGTGTTCCATGTGTCGCGCTTCATTATAGAATGTAAGCCTCCTCCTCCCTCTACTACTACCATTACTATTATATTCCTGTCCTTAATGCTGTTCCCAGTATTAAGTATGCATTTTGATCTGTTCTCAACTTCCGATACTGGTTGGTAATTTTGCCCTCTTACTGAGTACCAGCGCAGTTAACTTGCAGACGAACACACGAGATTATGATGATGCACCCGGAGTTTGTGCTAGTCAGTTTGAATATAGTAAAAGTATCTAACTGATTACCCCAAAATTAGATAGGAGGTTGTCAACTGTGAAGATCGGCGTACTACACAAAATTCCCGGACTTTTAATAAAGTAATAGATTGACCTTACATTAGCCAACTTTCCCTAACTCACTATTGTTTGATCTAAAGCATTCAGGTTCAATACGTGACTTCATAAGACACGTGAATGGTAACAGCGCACACGTGTACGGAGTAGATCGATGTTTGTGTAGTTAGTAAGATTCTTCCGCTTGGTGTTCACACTGTATTTTTTCTGTTCCAAACGATTTCCCGGCACCTAAACTGTAGCACTTGAGGGGTTACGGGTAAAACATGAAAATACATAGATAAGAAGAGATTTCGAATCGAATTGAGTTTTTACCGGGAGGAATGGTTCAACCGTCATTTGCAGAATCATGTCAGCGGAAATTGGATGGTCTGATTTGACTTACTCGGTTCGCATCACTGACTAGGTTTTCATATCTCTTCACGATTTGCTAAGCAGGCCACCGTAACCCATGTTTTATTCAGTAGTATTTGCAATCTATCTCACTTTGCCCGGTTTGAGATTTCCCCTAAAATATTTATCTTCACCTAAACTGTTCTCCATTCCAGAGCCTCAACATTCAAACACCAATCAGCACATTTTTATTTGATCATAAAAAAATCAGACCGCCGAACCAAAATATTTTCCGTTGGTCCGCATCTCACACTCACTTTGTACTCACTTTCCCGTGAACTGCGATTGAAAAGCTCGAAAAAACTTGTTTGTTGCTCAACCAGTGACCTTTTCTAAGCTTGCTTCTTTTATCACATTTCATTTTACTTTTAGTCACGGGTTTCGCATGCATGTAGAAACGCGCCGGTGTGCACTCACACGTGATTCTATCCTCAGAGTAATCGATTGACAATGTATGTGCGTGTCCATTTGGTCAGACTCGTGAAGGTAAATGTTTCTTTGCTAGGTCATCAACACCTAATATCCCCCGAGTAAGACCACCGGGCTTACTGGCACACATAGACTCGGTAACCTGAGTCGCAGTGCAACCAGTGCTCATTTGTTTGTACATCCATTCGAACATGTTTGTCAGCAAAGTGTAGTGGCACTTAGAAATTGATTGCACGGTGTTCAGTGAAAGCGCCGAGTAAGAGTAATGCTCTTCCATAACAAAAACGAATCAGCGATCGTTTGTGAGTGGAATGCGGAATGAATGCATGGGAGACGCGTTGATTACAGCAGCTAGCCTGGTTGCTCATTAGTGGACTGAACCATGGACTAAATAACTAACTGATTCCTTGAAAATTCCCACAATTTGGCGAACAAGCCCGTTTTCAGTGATTCGTACTCATGTCATTACATCGCTATATATCTTGACGAAAATTCACTATAGGAAGGATTGGATTAGTCAGATAAAAATGCGGGTGGGGAAGGGAGTTGTGGTGTTACACGCATACCCTGAATACACAAGAACGTGTTGTGTTAATTATTTTCTTGTCAAGGGTGTGATTTTTTGTCAAGATATATGGTGATGTAATGGCATAAGTACAAATCACTGAAAACGAGTTTGTTCGCTATGTTGTTTTCTCAACTAACTGATTGACGACAAACGGATTGATTGACTAAGTGAGTTGGTGAGTGAATTACTGTCCTCGTCAGTCATTCAACAATTCTTTCCACCAGCCGGTCACCAAAGTCAATTAATCTGTGATACAGTCAGCAAATACGTGTACACTAGTGATATCTGACTGGAATGTGAGAATGCCTGGGTATTTAAGTAGACATTAGCTGACCCAGAAATTCCACGAAATCACTGAGAAAACGTTTTGCTATAAGGCTAGAACAAACTCACTTGCCATTCTCAAAGGGATTCCTATATACTTTCCAGTATCTTCCGTGTAACCTTATTCTGTGCATAATAGAGTGTAACAGAACAAGCAGACTTATGCCGATTTCAGCTTTCTTTGACGTTCACAAAACAGAAATGTTCCTTTGATCGATAACTGGAAAATCCAAGACAGCAAAATTATGATCAGGAAAGAAGGTACCGTCTTCATAAACCTGAGTACTATTTTCACGTCTCTTGTGATGAGTCTTCATTTCTGCCAAATCTCTGAGAAATAAGTGCTAGTGTTGCGCGTGTTTGTGGGACAAATACCTGCAACGTTCTGGATCAATAAACTGTAATGCATCAACTGTTCTGCGATATTTGCAAACCTTGTTCCTCTTTCTGATGGTTTGCTTCGCCTAGCCGACGAATCACCATGAGTTTGTCATCCATTCACGCTCCTAACGATTTAAATGAGACTACTAACGGAGTGCAAAAATACGGAGATGGTTGGACACGAAAGTAACGGGGAGGCATATCTGACCAGCAGCGATAACCGCGAAAGTGGTCATGTGCTCTAGGGAAAATCCTGTTCATCCGTCAAGCTTCTGAGAACGAAAACCAATGCTTTCTGTAATATGCTCCATAAAAATAAGGCCAAAGTACATGAATTATACGTGACTTAGTAACTGATTACCTAGAAGGAAAGTTCGAAAGAAAAGCAGATTAGTGTAGAACTAACCCAAATTTGCAGTCTCAGGTTGCGTTCATATCCGAACCCATGCATGATTTCGGCACGCATATTGGGGTAACTAAGTGTTTCTCGTTAAAATTAATGAAAACTGTTAGATGTTGTTTATTTCTGTGGGTGATAGTTCTATCTTTTGCTCCACTTTAATGGACATTTAACGATATCAGACTCCTAGGTTTCTTTCTTGTATTGGCATGAATACGAACAACTGAAAACGAGCTTGTTCGCCACGTTGTGTTGTTCTCAATGTGTTCTGTGGGATTTTTCAAACGTTACTTTCTTGTCTTCACTTGGCGAATCACAGCAACCCCTTGGATTTGTCACATCAGTTGTCTCATGTTACTCGATTGAAGGTTTCTTGTCTACATAGAAATGAGTTGACTTACAAAGTACAACATGCATGCGCTGAGCCAAACGACTGATGGTATTCCTTAGCCTTACAGAACTTACGCCATTGCAATCCTTAGATCTAAAATTACCTCGTCGCATTGAATTCTCGCTTAGTCCTAGTTAGAATGTCGTCTGCGCAGTTCTCCTTTTGTTGATATGCTTAACTAGTTGCAGGTGTTCCTCCTAGAAACAAGAATTGTAGAGGTTGCCAAATGGTTTGTTTTGAACCCTGATTTCCGTATCCCTAGCCTCCATGGAGGAATTTTGGTTTTCCTTGATCAGTGCTTCAAGATGCAACAAAGTTTTGCACTAAGTGTTTCCAGTCGACTACCGTGACTAAATGACAGTACTGTAGTTACCGACAAAATCACACATCAACTAAGTCCGAAGCACGATGGGTAATTGGTAAAATTGTTCTATCTCCTCAAACTTATATGCCGTAAGACAGCATCTGTTCCAACTATGGCAAGGGTTACAGTTTAATCTCTACTGTTCATAAGTTTAGTTCCGAATTATATCAGATTTATGTGACAACAGGCTTTTTGCTAGCAATATTTGGTCAATGAGTTTGCTTTAAAATTATCAATGATTCATATTCAGTCATTGTAGCCAGCAGTATGAAGGGCCGCACAAATTTTCCTGTATGTTCCATTCCTACCGCAATAAGGCAGTCGGTCGGAGGTCCCAAAAATTATATTATATCATATCATCGTCTAATTTGCAGTCAGACTTGGAATCTATCAGACCTTGAAGTTCTTCAGTATCCCTTTTTTATTCCCTGCTTTGTGCATATGTGAAGTGAAGGGGGTACGTCCTCAGTCTGTAGAACTCATAGCACGAATTAATGAGGATATCGGCAACAACGACATTGGAACTTTGATTATCGTAGAACAAAATGAGGCCCCAGTAGATTACGTGTGGTAGCAATCTGGGTGATAGCGAGTTGTCAGCCATCATCATCAGAGTGATTGTCACATCTGTCATTCACATTTCCAATCATTTTGGCATAAAAGACTCTCGATCAAAGTGATTATCGTCGGAATTTAATGCATGTTTCTCTTGGGGCAACCCAAAGCAACAAGTAAATTGGCCTTCCGAATCAACTTTCCTATCAAGGTTTGTCAAAGGAGAAACAATGATTTTGTTTAGTTCGGCTGGAACTTTTTACTAACTTTTTATTTCGGTTCCATACGGTAATCGGGGTTTATTGCATATGCTTAAAGGCTAAGTAAAATTAGCGGAAGCAAAGTGGTGCAGACAATCTTATTTGAATGATTTCAGCTAGCCCTGGTACATGCCCTAAGGCAACATTACAATATCGAGCATAAATCCCTTGTTGATCACTTCTCAGCAAGCCATCAAGAGGGGCCTAATTCTTCAGTCCGATAGTTGAGATCAAAATGTTGTATGTGTAATTTTTCTAACCGGAGAAATTCTATGATATTTTCCATCTTTTACGAAGTGATTGTTCACAGCCGGTGATAGAGGATAAGGGGGATGAGAAATGCTGCGTACTTTACCTTGAAATAATTTCCTTATTAGACGAACTGAGAAGGTATAATTCAGCCACCATCCATTAAGATCAACAGATTACTTAAATTCTCAAGGTTCGTCTTTGAATGATTGTCGGCGTTATCAGGAATAATATGATATTTTGCATGGAATACGTGCGATGACTGATCGACACGCTCTGTGTCAACACTTTTCGCCTTTCCATTCTAGAAGAATCCAGATATTATAAACCTGGAGCTGTGGTTCAGCCTCTTCTGCTACAATGTGGGCGTATACCTGTCACCCGGCTGGCTCTCAAATAGTAACGAACCGATCATGGGTACTCCCCGCACTGGTCGACTCCGGAGTTCTGCTTGGGACGGTACGGACAGCGCATTGTCATCCCCGGGTTCCAACTTGGAAGGTACCACGGCCATTGAAACGTTGCTTGTGGTCAGCGATATTCGAGAGTCGGCCTATCAATTGGCAATGGACAACATCAACACCGTAGTTCGGATTGCCTTTGAAGTAAGCGTTTTTATTCATTCCTTTGCCAACCCTTGTGCTGACTACTGCAAAACCAGTTGAGGAAGTGCGTGGGATCACTATTGTCATCTGTGGTATTGACACGATTTTTATTAGTTTTCCATCTTCTAACTGATAGTATTTAGAATTATTCTTGTTTTCAGCAAACCATCCGAATAACTAGTTTTCGGACTGAAATACCCACGATTTCAGTGTCGTGTCTCGTGGTCCAAACATCGACTTGAACTGAAACTGGCCACATCTTCGATCTTCCCGAACTGGTTAAAAATGTTCTCACTTAAGTGTTTGATCATTACAATGGCCCGGTGGACCAGTTTGTCTGACGCTTATGAAATAATCCAGTATTGTACAATGGTCGAAAATTTGTGAATGCTAATTGATAGCATCCCTTAAAAGTATTAGATTGCTATTTTCAACTGATACTTTCTCTTGCTAGGGCTCCGTTCGTTCATTATTTCCTTCTTGAAAAAGTCTCTCTCAATACAACACTGGAAATGGAAACAGTAAAAATCATTTGTGTATGGCTAACAGTTCTGGGTTGTGGGTTACAGACCAAGCCATCGGATCGCACGTCCGAGTCAGTCCAAAGCATCCAGATGGTGTATTCGAAAGTGAAAAGTTATGATTGATAACACTGCACGTTAGACGAATGTATTTTGAACGTAGAACTGCAGGGAATCTACATTACCCCATCGGACAACAGCTGTCCTAACAAACCATTGATCGCATCCCTAATTACTTAGGAATGACATGAATATTGTCGCTGGTGACCAAGAAAACCACCGGTTAGTCTTTCGCTTAGAGTTAACGTCACAGCAGGTCAAAGAGAGCGTTTAATATGGTTGAGTACTTGTGTCAGCTCCCAACCACAATTGCCACTAAACATTAGAACAGACAATTTGCTTCGTCTGACTTCATCAATGATTGCCCATCAGCTCAGGTGCAATTATTGTGTCATTTACCTGGGCCAAAAGGACACGCATTCATATAAGCGCACAAAAGAGCACCAGCCCGTTAACTTCAGCACCAGGAAGTTAGTTATCAAGTTCTGTCGTTATCCTGCTGTCTGCTTACATGTTGCCCTTGGTCTTGCTTACGGCAGCGCTGATCCGCATCCCGGGACAAGCGATGCTCGTGCATCACATTACCTTACTGCGGTGATCCACTACAAATGATAATTTTGTCCACGCGATTAATTTTCATAGCCTTTTCACGATAATTTCATTTTGGTCACCGATACTCCCTTGCAAGAGTCTCACATAAAAGTTGTTATTCGTTCTCATTCTAACCTGTGTTATTAAACGATTAGAAATTGCTGTTCTCTGCGCCTGCCAATGCAAACAATGCCAGATTAGCTCGGAACTAGTTACCGTGTGTCAATGTTCTAGGTGATGGCGAATGTGATTCTCCTTGTACGTATAACGAGCTGAATAGACCATGAGCAGGGAAGATAACACTGTCTACGGATTTCTCGAATAAGCCTCGAGATCAAAACATTTACTCCGCATTTTCCTCATTCAACCTTTAGTGAGGATTTAATTCGAATTTCGTAGTTTGTTCTACCCACTTTGTTGGGGGTCGGACAATCGTATAATGCCACAAAGGATAATGAAATTCCCCATTTTTATTTCTTCCGAGTTAGCGACATGATTGCTCCTCTACTTAATCCCAGTAATCGCCTCGATCCCGTGCTTCCTTCCTGTTGCCACGGGAAATAATGACTGCAGCTTCATTGATAATTTCTTCAATTAAGTCGGCATAATATGCTGATTGCTTGCAATTGCCTCAAATCCGAATACCAGACTGTCTATTGACGATGCATTCGCCTCGAAACAAGGACTGTGATTGCCCTTCTCGTTTGGGCTCGAGCTGATGTGGTATCTCCTTACCGTAGTAGATTCTGAGTCCACACGGAAAGACCAACTGTTTCAACTGAACTATGGAAATAATTAGACTCAATTTTTCTAGTTTTTAAAAGGATTCCCGAAAACTCCTTCAAAGGCTGCCTAATTAGGCAGCTAGGTGATCAAAATTTGGTCTTGCCAGCAAACTTCTCCCATTATCGTCTTCCGGAACCATTTCACTACTTTCATCTCAAGTAGTTAAATGTCGCGGTATAATTTACTGATTAGTATTGAAATTCCGAAATCATTTGAACCTATATGATCCAAGACCGTGTCCCAAAGAAGGTGACAAAAAGCATAATTCGCTGGTCTCAGCTCCCATGAATAGTTAAAAAAATACTTTTTGTTATCGTGAATGAACTTCATAGCTGGCAAAGCGCTAATTACGCAAAACAGTAATTAGACATTTGGATTTGTACTAGTAATTCGACAAGCAATCAAGATAACCATTGTCAGCGGTGATGAAGTCCATTTGCAGAATAATATCGAAACCGATGGCGTCCGGTCCGATTTGAATTTTGAGTAGGTTCAAATTTGAAAAATCTTAGACCTTGGCACGATTCATATCTGCACATATGTCCCAACTTTACTTTAGCATCGCGTTTTCTCTATGAATCAGGGTGTACTGACAGTTCACAGAATTTTTGATTATTTAACTAAGGGCTCACGGATTATCCAGTTAAGATTACCGCAAGATTTCATCGGAAACGGTGTAACTAGAAATACACCGTACTCTTCGTCGTCTATCTTTTCGAAATCATTTGTAACCCGTATTCATAAAGCCGTCATGGTCTCGCCATATTCCCAGTTTTTCCGTATTCCGAATGCTCATTCCATCATTTTTGCATTACAGGAACTACCTCCATACTTAAAAGACTTCCTGAACGGGCCAAATTCTTCACCGATTAGTAGGAACAGATTTTTCGCCAACACTGTGGTCAACTATCCGGAGCTGCGTCATCGATTAAACAAGTTGTCAAGTTGCTTCAAAACATCGTTTTATCTACCCGGATTACCTGATGGCGATCTGGCCTCATCCACGGCCTCTTCTCCATTCCATAACGGGGCGGCTGAAGGTTCGAACACGATGCTAGACAATTTATCAGAACAAACTATGTGGCCTTTGAATGCGTCACGTGATCGGATGTATCCGGGTCCCAGCCCGAAGGATAACAGTGATCTTAGTTTCTCACCTGGTTCAGAAAGTGACAGTACGGAACACGGTGCACTGTTCAGCGAAACCCGATCAAGACAGTCTAATCGCACCAGTTTGTGGACTATAGCCTCCGGTCGAGGAAAGATTGATACAGCCAGTCGTATTGAGGCGGTCGTGTGGCGGCATATACTAGCAGGAGTATCCCATCACTTACTTTGTACTCTCGTATCAAACGGTAAGCAAAAGGAAGTTTGGTTTTTATGTCATATTAAGATCTAACTCCTTCACGTCATAACGAGACTGTACGCTGACCTGGTATGACGATTTGAGTGCCTCCATGAGCTAACGAGCTATACAGGATGATTTATTTTAAGCCGAAAATCCAATAAAGCCTGGAAGGGCAATGGGTAGAGGCCTGGCGAAGTAGTCTTCTGATCTTCCAGGTTGGGGCTGATCTGAGCTATCAGCCCAATCCGGAAATTTAGTTGTGTAATAACTCGTCCAGGTAAATGGCCTTCCACTCAGCCGCACCCCGCTGCCTAGCAGTCTGATTCTTGTTAGGACCAAAGGCTTTGGTTGAGAACCCTAATCGTTCTTCTGCTTAGCGGCTGGACATCCTAGCAGCACCCGCCCATCAATCCCCTTGAGTTACAAGCCTAAAAATAACTCCATACTGCATCTTTTATCGCATAGAACAGTCAGGACCGGGCTGCCCATTACAACGAGCGGGGGGGGGTAGTGATAATTATGCTGCTGCTCAGAGTTTCCTCTTTTTTATTCAACCTGCCTCTTCTTTACCCAACCAGATCTCCTTATCCGCCCTGCCCACCCATAATGTCCCCACTGATAGGAAGCACGATACTCGTAACGACTCATTGTCAAATATTGCAGTAATTAGTTTCAGTTTGTTAGTTCACATTTTCTCAAACCTCGTCAGCCTCTGAATCTCGGTTCCTTCGATGTGCGCACTGTAATGCAGGCTGGCCAACAGACGTGTTTGGCTCTGACAGTGGGCTCACTTTCGATTGATGTCTGCTGTGCGAGTGAAACACGAATTCAGGATTCGAGTAGAGTAATTCAACTAACTGCGCCAAACGTCTCGTCAAGATATTTTGTTCGCACTTCAGTAGACGAAGCAGCTCAAGCTGTGGGCCAACGCGGGGGTGGGAATAGTCTCAAGTGAAGCGGCCCTTTTAGACTGGATCCCAAGCAACAGTCGCTTGTGCGTCGTGAGATTTCAGGGATCATTCGCCATCCGGGAAGATAATCGTGTTAAGCGTAGTTGATTTGTTATCTCGGTGTACGCTGCAACAGACTGCAGCACTGAAATAGAGAGAGACGAGTTTTACGGTAACGTCGTCACCCTTTCACGAAAGAGCAAAGGCTCTGACAATGTAGTGGTGGGAGGTGATTTTAATGCACAAGTTGGAAAACTTAGTGCATCGGAGTCCTGTTTGGGTGGACGGTGCACCTTGCCTGCTCAGCGAACAGATTACGAGGAAAGGCTTCTCCAATTTTTGTGCTGACAATAATTTATTTCTGTCTAGAACAAATTCTCGACACAGTTTGCGTCGCACAGCGACATGGCGCTCTAACTGGACGGGTAGTGTGAGTCAGATCGATCATGTTGCATTAAGGTGCCATTGGCACAGTTCTGTCCAGAATTGCAGATCGTACTGAACCACGTACGTTGAGTCGGATCATGCGTTAGTTTTAATGCGATTTTTATTTCAGCTCAAGGGCCATCGATGCAGGCCACAAACCCGATTGGCTGTCGAACTACTGTAGAATTCGGCTGCTCGCAGCACCTATGAATAGTAACTATCTGACGAACTAACAGCCGTGACGAGCAGAAATTCAGACGAGCAGTGGCATCAAATCAATGCATTTGTCAGAACATTTCTTCTGTGGTCGTAGAGTTAGCGTTCCTCAGGGACACTAGATCTTACAAGGGTCGCTTGGTCTAATGAGGCGAAAACGCCAGCTGCTTAACTAAAAGGAGGAGACTTTAGGAGGTAACCAGGTTGTAGAATTCGAACTGGGAACTGGTGAGAATCTGTGTGACCTAGATGAGATAGATGACGTCGAGTGCTTGTTCGAATCCGTGGACTATATACAACGTGCATTAAACAGGCTCTCGCTGTCTGTAGCTCGGCTCAGCATGCGGTTTTTACTTTGAAGGTGCAAAATGTTGTTATGGGACTGGATGACAGTAGTGCCGAACTTGATGCTGAATGGAGGGGAACTAGCGATTGTAGACCGTGTCAATTACCTCAGCAGCTGCATGTCAAACGATGATAGCTCTGCAGTAGAGCTGAACACACGTAAATCCAAAGCTCGAGTGACCCACTATGGACGGAAGCACTTGCGGCGCCGACTTGATATTCCCCTGAATTTGGAAGGTCCTGTGTACTATGCCGCAATGGGATCAGTTCTGTTTTATGGTTGCGAGACACGGAGTAGGCGTGTGGAAGATCTTCGTCGCTTGGAGGTTTTCAATCACCAATGTCCGCGTAGTTTCGCTAGAGTTGGATGGAGTGACCGGGCGAGGAATGTAAAGGTGAGGAATCTGGTACTAGGTTCCGGTTTTGGGAACACTGTCTCAGCGTACGAAGCTTGATAGACCACGCTGGTTGGGACTGAGTCACGTACTGCGTATGGTGAACACTCTTCTACCATGTCGTGCCCTATTTTGAGTTCATCCCACGGGGCGGAAGAAACCATGTGGAAGTCAGCAGATGACGTGGCAACGTGGAATGAGAAAGTGTTGGGCGAACCTAAGTTGAGGACCAAAAGACTTGTCAGCTAGCTGGTTGGAAACGCTGGAGAATATGGCAACGAACCATGAACATTAGTCCACCTATTATCTTACCATTTTCGGGCAGATACAATCTTACCAGCGTTAGTGAAAGAAAGACGTGTTTTTACCTAAGTCCGAACATGTTTATTCTAAATTTGAATTGTTTTAACAGACTTCCAAAATTCCTTGGATAATAGCATAATGAAACACTTTCTACGGATTCTAATTAGATCAGTGTCGAAAGAAATCTAAACTCCATAGGCATTTCATCATAACCAGTAGTTCATGTGAACAGAACGAAGGAGAACTATTTGATCTCCAGTTGGCTTTGCCAGGCGCCTGTTTATCACAGTCTGCTCAGAAGTTTTTTCATTGTTCTTGCATTTGGCTGAACGAGTACATACAAGTTAAATGAGTGTGCACCAAGAGGGGCAAAAGAGACACCGGTGCACGCATGCAGTAAATCGGTAGCCTGTCGAAATGTTGTGCTATCGTATGTCACGGGAGTTAGAAGGCGACAGACTAGAATAGCTTTTGTTTGTTGGATGTGATTTCGAAAACAAAACGTGGTGCGGGAATATTTCAGAAGTCTTGGTTTTCACTAAAAGCAGGCAATAATCGATTGCCAGCTGTAAGTCCGCTATGGTCGCTTCACAACGTCAAGGCCATGCACACTGGATTTGTAATATAGTTACTTTCGTATCACTTACGGTCTTTGTGTCTGCAGATAAACCTCAGGTTTTTTCCCATTCTTATATCAGATAAATGTAAAAGTTACTCTTCTTTACACAGCCGACAACCTTAGGCAACATTCCCAATCCTATCTCTCATTCGGAAGATCTGATTGCGTAGGGTTTTTTATCTGTAACTTTTCGCGCAGTTCGGGAAATTTTACCGCCTAAGTAAACCACCAAGGACACATTCGCACAACCCAGCATAAATTAAGGAACCAGTTTTGTGAATGGGATAGATGCCAAAGTACGGGGTCATATACCTAGAAGTGGAAGAGGACTCAGTCCTAACCCAACTCTTCATATACATTCCTGCAATGATCATTTCTGTTATTTATTCACGTCTACTAGTTTGGATAGCCAGGAATCAGACGTAGTACAACAGACAAACTAGCGCAACTTTAGAATTGTACAATGTTCAATGTTTCAATTTTTAACCGTGATGCTGTTGGTTTGATCACCCATTTGTTAAGCACAGTTTCAGTTTCCGGACTGTTCTTGCTATCTTAAAGTATTATTCACAATAGGGACACTGGGTGTCACAAAACGTGGTATTTCCAATTAAGATTGACGCTTAATTATGAATTTGGAGGTTAGGAAACTCCACGACCGGTCAACTTTGGATTCTCACAAAACAGGTTTCACACATGTATCTCTTCACCTTTTCTTTGCTTCCTCTACTAAGTAAATAACGATGCATATCGTTTTCAAGGCAGCAGCCATCAGAGGGCTGCTAAGTAGGGAATTTGATCAGCGGTGCCGGGTTTTGAATCCTTGACCATCATGTCCAAACGCTGCGGTCTGATCTGCTTGATCACCGCCGGAGGCTGGTCACCAAATAAGAACACCCGGAGCTTGCTGGAAGGACACTGGGTTCTCCTGACCAAGTGACGTGGATCTTCACTTTCCTCCTGCACATTTCGAGCGTTGTCTTCTCTCCTTGTAATGATTGTCACTTTTTCGTGGTAGTTCCTTGTCTCTGTTTAGCGAATACCAATATGACGTACTTCAGCCAAAACTGAACTTTTCGTGTGGTGAAAAGCAACACAACTGAGCAGACAACTTCAATCCCAGTTCACACAAACAAACCAATATTGGCAACTGTGACAATTTTAGTGTTGGGATAACCAGTGTTTCGTAGCACACGAAATGCACCCTGACTAACCGGTTTAGTAAGAGTAAGAAAGTTGATGCACCAACCCAGACAGCCGAGTGTATCTGTATTCTTCCATTATTTGTTTGGTGACAATAATCACACTACAGACGCAATTATCAGGATTGCACGTGATTTTCAGCTGACTATAATGAAGGCTGAAATGCACTCAAGGACCCAGTGCTAGTGTACTTGTTCTTGCGCGTATGCGCGTGTGGCCGTGTCGTCGTTTCGATTCGGCCGCTCCCTGTTACGCTGTGGGTGGATTCCTATCCAAACTATAGCCTTCCGTTGGGCACCCTTGTCTTTCTCCTGCTTAGTGGCTGGCACTTATTCGCCCAAAAACTTCAATGAATAACACAAACCGTAAACTCCAAACCGAATAGGTCGTCGCACAAGGCAGTCAGGACCGCGCTACCCATTGCTTAGAGCAGATGGAATAGTGATAAGTATGCGCCTACACCGAGTTCCCTTTTAGGGTAAACGTCCCACTGTTTTTTCGGTAAGACTTATGGGTCAAAGGCTCTGGTTTACAAATAAAAACCCAATATGCGGTATGGCAGTTGCCAGTTATCAATCATCCTAATACCTTGAGAATCCATTTCTAATGGCCAACTACTGACAACATGCGTGCAAAGCGATCTGTGAATCTCAATGGTGTTCCGTTGAATGAGAATTACGTATTCTAATCCGAACAGAAATCAGGTAGGTTTATGCAGAAGGTTAGGTCTGACACGCGTTTATGAGAGCAACGTTTGATCAGGCCACCACTCTAATAAAACGTCATTTGTCAATCAATAATACGGTTTCTGAAAACTGAAGAATATAAATATGTTGGAATCATACCGTGTGGTCCTACGCATTCCGATCTCTCCAGGTGACTGAAAAAAGACTCGCAACACAACGTGAAAGTTCATTTGAACAATGAAAGTTGTGAAAGTACGCTGCAGTTGTTTCAAATGAGTTTTTTTAATAAACCATCAAAAAGCAGACACCTATCGAACTTTGTTTGAATCACAGGGTTAATCAAACACCTGATTTCATTGATCCTTGTAGGCTGAATATCAGTTGTGTGACGTGAATATTGCTGATTGCTTCTGTTCACGGTTGTCTACGATGGTGCACTGTGAATGACTTAGAAGTGGAACTGAATTATTTTCCCGTTGGATACGAAGTTATGCCGTCATGAAAATGGCGTCTGTAAAGATACCTACAGGCCTTACTTTTAATAATAAATCATTATGAATATGATGTCATTTTTGCGTTGATGCTTTCGAGCAAGTGACAGTCCAACTAGCACCGCGATTTGATTAATTGAGTTTGAAATTGGGCAAAGAGTAACACTTTGACCTGCTTTATTTAGTTCGAATTAACTCAAAGTGAAGAAAGAATTATGTGCATGATAGCCCCGTACCTTGTTCCCAAAGTAGTCTCACAACTACTTTACACTACCCATTTAACAGTACGATTCGCTCTTTTTGGAAGGATGTCAGTTCGGTCTCTTAACCTTAACATTGCGCTTTACTTCAGAGCAGTCACAATCTGTTGGAAGATGCATTACGCAAATAGAGACGCTGGGCAAGCAATAATTTTACCGGGTACTCAAAACTGTCTCAGTCTGTTGCGTTAGCTCGCACTCACGAGCCAGCCACTCGCATCTGCTTTGCATTTTCATCGATTTTCGATCAGATGATCATAATCTCGTCTGCCCGTGCGCGTAGTCTTCGTGAGTGCATGTACAACCGATCTTTTCTGACGCACACAATAGAATCTGTGTCACGGTGATCCGAATGGCACTCATCCAGACATCGATCCGTATATAATCAGTATATCGGATCATAAATCCGACTGCCTCAAACATTTACGTTCTACAAAAAGGTCCCAGATAGCGCACATTCTAGTTGTGAACTTACAGGTTGCCTCTCCAGGACCCTGATAAGTTGGATAGATTGATTATAATTACGAAATGTAGACTTTGTATATTTTCGCATCCGGTCTCCTTTATTCAAGATTTTATACACGTGGTAACTGAAAATCTTCCCTCTCAACAAATCTGAGCTTTGGTCTCATGTTTGTTGCGGTAATTCTACGTTAATCACCGAAGGGATCTAATCGAACCTTGTAAAACTTACTTCATCACCCGATAATTTGTGCTGCATGGTATTGAATTGATATCACTGTGAGTAGATTTCTTGTATTTAAGATTAATGATGAATACTATGATGTGATCAGTCTCCCTCTTTGGTCAAAGGGGAACTGGATTTGCCTTTGTTTTTTAGTTCAAATCACTTTCGAGAACGTCACCTAGCAACGACTTGGTAAAGTGGCAGCCATTAGAAGGCGCCCAAATGGGACAGTCACTGTCCGTGGAAGGAGTCGAATTCGCCCACATTTACGTCTAAACAATCCTATGTTAACCGTTTGAAATGAAAACTCGGATCCAGCAGATGGACAGAATAGTCAAAGACAAAGTGATGCGCAAAACTGAGAATATGTGCGAAACCAACAACCAAGTTTGAGTAAATTTCATTTTTTCCCATGAACAAATGTAGCTGAAACGTAGTCGGCTATTTGCCAACAGTATCTACGCCACAGCAAGATTTCTGGAAATTCTTGTTCGAAAGGACATAGATGGTATAAAACCATAGAGGAAAAAATAAATAATTTGCAAGTTGTTTGCAATGTTCGGATCCGACGGAGATTTCGCATTTGTAAGGAGTACAGTTGCAGTATGCAGAACAAAATTAAAGTGAGACATCTCTCTTGTCTTGTTCCCCTTACTGATAACGGGACAGAACTTATTAAATTAACAAAAATTCTCTCTGGTGAGTACATGCTGCTCACGAGAGCCGGAGAACTAAAACCGGAGTCATTCACTTTCAAACGTTACGGTTTTGAATGGCTTACCACCGTTCATCTTCAAATTTTATGATACAATTTATATGTAGTTGAGAAAGTGAAGACTGGATAAAGGTTATAACTACATTGAAGCAATAACTATTGCAGTGAAACAGGCAGAAGTTCAGAAAATGCATTCATGGTGTTAATAGACAATTCCATTTTGCGAATAACACAAAGTGATAAACAGCCTTGTTCTCTGAGATTCGTAACCGTATCATTACGGCACGTGCAAGCCGTACAACCAGGTGCTTGTTCGAGCAAGGCCATGAGCATCATCTGCGATGGCTGAACTCGGGGTCAGTCAGAGCAACAACCGATGCCGTTTTTCCACACCCTATTTAATCCAGCCAATCAGTAAATATGAGCAAATTGACCTGCATACATTCCAACTAAATACGCGATGCTACTTAAATGTTGGCTCCCAGCAATTACGGAGACTGTGAACATTTGCCTGTGAGACTCTCGATTATGCGCCTAAGACAAACTCTTCGAGTACCTGGCCAGCCCCATTAACCAATAAATGAACAAATGTAGCAATTCCATTCGATTCTTTTTACTCACAGTTATGCATGGAACACGCGTGTGCAAATTTTTCCATTAATAACCCATCCATTTTGTTTCACGGTTCTCTTCCCTTATTCTTTACGAATTTAGTTGTAATTAGCTTAATGCAGGAGCACGATTATGAATCGCTGAACATAATTCTGTGTCATTTTTAATGTGATTCATGTGAATACTTGAACATTCGATTTTTAAACTCAATCGAAGAAAGCTACGGTTGGTAAGAGATTGGTTCACAGTTTGTACTTCTGAACCCTGAGAGGTCAGAAATAGAAAAGAACACCCACTGGAAGGTCTCACCACTTGTGAAAAACAGTGGAAGGTCAGTAGTAAAAGCTGAAAGCAAAGCGGAAGGAACCTAAACTTCATGAGTGTTCGTAAATCGTGAACAGTGGCCTGAAACATTTGTTTACTCGGCCAGCTTATTACATTTCCAGAGCAATCGATGTAAACCGGTCGGAGGTGCATTTTCTCATCTAGGCAAGCCCTTACCGGTGTAAATCTTATTTCTTTCAAAATATGTTTGGTCCACAATAACAAATATGTAATAACTACAAATCCATCCACCTGGATTTTTTGCTGGTCATTCTCTATCCTGGTCAGACTCCATCCCAATCGATTGGGAAACGGGAGACAAATTGCTTCGGGGAGTAAACTGGCTCTATGACTGGCTCAGATCACAACAACTGGAAGCAAATCGTCGCCCATTGAATATGGTTGCAGATTTCGCCAATTTGCTGGCCACACCGCGTGATCAACTGTTTAAAGTGAGTGGTAGAATTTTGACTGGGAACTGTTGTCCGTCAGAGTAACTGTGGAAAAAATTAACAACGTGAAAAATGTTATCCAAAAATTTTGTTTACAAAACTAGGCAAAAGCAGGACCAAAGCGGTAGCCTAACTTGCAGCCTATTTGGTAACGTGACACGAGATGACCAGATAATTTCAGAAAAAGCTGAACTGCTCCAGTGATCCAAAAACCACTTTAAGAATATCATTATGGGAGTTATTTACAAAAAGGTTTAAGGCAAGCAACTTCCCAACTCAACAGAAACAATAACGATCAAAAGCTGGATGTCCGTCTTGGACAAGTCGTGCAACCGGATACTAGTTAATGCACAGCGTCATTCAAGTACGTTACCTTGGTGAACACGTTTGCATACTTTAACTCCATCTGCGACCTAATACAGGTATATCTATTACAACTGGAACAGCGCATACTTGGTGGCAGTAGGGCATTTTCAAAAATGGTAAAGTGACTGTTGAAACAGCATGCTCAGAAATAAAAAAACAGTATCTTGTTGTGGTTTCAACATTAGTGGAGTGATCCTCCTGGTGTTAGGTTCAAATCAGTTTTCAAGTTAAACTGAACCAATTGCCCTTTTTTTCACCCGATAATTGGATTTACTACTTTCCTATCAAGCTTCTCGTCTCTTCCCCCGTTAACACATGTCTACAATCAGACACCAAGGGAAATTTCGATGCCTCCTCGGTCAGGGTATGTATATGAGATAAGCTTTATCACTGTCAACATAAAATGCTGATTTAAGGATGAACTGGCGCAAGCTGAGCTTTGCTCTTGCATGTGTAGCATTAAGCGAAGCGAGGCATAACTGCTTATTCACCTCAATACACCAGCTTGTCGTCCACTGCACGAGGCTGACATAAAAGTTACGGTGCGTTGTCGCACATGTAAGCTATGTTGGCGGCCGCATGGCAACCATTTACAGATCAGAGGTCAAGTTTACACGACAACATTAAGGTCGATCCTATTAAACTGGACAGAAATATGACCATTAAGGAAAGAAAATTTGCAAAGACTGTCGGTGTTTGAGCACCATGGTCATCGTGTCGTTGATAGAAAATGGTGGGAGAATTATCTCAGCAACTCAGAAGCAACTGTAAGGTACTGCCATCTAGGATTCAATCTTTGCAAGCGGCATTAATTCAATTGGATTGAGTTGACCGAAACATGATTTGCGAAAGCACACCAAACGACTGCTTCGTTATACTCCGATAGTTTGGAAGACGAGTAGAGGTGGCCAGTGAATGACACGACAAATGTATGGAAATCATAACCAGCTATCTGATCCGTGTAATTCCGTTCAGACTACCGAGTTGTGATCCACGAGATCCCTCTACACGT